>JAVSCE010007651.1:0-51430 GCA_032199065.1 Smutsia gigantea
TTCATTTTTTTAATCTAGAACTTTCTCAGACTGGAAGAAAACATTGTCAGAGGCTGTATGTTCATGAAACATCACATCAGGTTGCTGGCAGTTCACAGGGCACCTCGTCCAGGAGTTGGCGTGGGCAGGAGGTCACGTGCTGAGAAGACTGGATGCCTGCACACGCGTGCTCTTCTCCGGCCCAAGGCCAGGGGGACCCTGACATGCGCCCGGCCTTCAGCTAGACCTCTCTCTGCTTCCTATCCCCAATTCCTACTCAGACATTCTCCATCGGCCTCCAAAACACCTTTGAATCTTTCTTTACTTGGCTGTTCCATGAGTCCCAGATCCTGGAGGGCAGCTCGCATTTATCTGTCTCTAGATGGCGGCCGAGCATTTGGCCCATGCTCGCCATCAGTGTGTCATGAGGTGGTGAGTGAGTGCAGAAACTAAATGTGATCGGGTGCGTTTGTTTCCCTATGCAAGTATTCAAGCCCCGGTTAATTATTATAATACACCAAAAATACTAGCCAGAGATATTACCTAAACAGTGCCCTATTTACAGTGCAAGTAAGCAAATAAACCTCTAGCAGTAGGAGAGGATCCTTTTGAACTGTTTCCTTACATGTTTGTTAATGCAGATCCGTGGGAAGTTCTAGAGTTAAATAACTGACATGTTTTTCATAGAAAAAAATGCAGCTACTCTCAGTATCATCAACCATTTTTCAGAATTGTTTTCCTGAGAACCAAATAAAAAATAAGCTATAAGCAGAAGCAAATCTTGGTCCACTCATCTGTAAAATGGTAACAATTGTGCCCTCCTTCTGGGATCATTTTGAATATTAAATATTTGATAACTGCTTAGTGTAATACATGGCACAAGGGAAGTGTTTTTCACTCAAAGCAAGAGAAAGAAAAAAAAATGAATAAAACCTCCAAATCACTCAAGAGTATCTCTTTCTCTCAAACCCACTGTGGATCTGAGGCTGGGGAATAAGGGGAAATGCTCCCAAGCTGCCCTTCCTCTCCAGGGTCTCGGAAGCTCACCTCTTAGAATTTGAAGCCCAAAATGTTCTGGAAAGTCAAGTCGGCAGCTTGGCAAACAGTGGGTACAGACTCCCCTCCCCAGCGGGCCTCCCTATCCTTCTCCACTCCCTGGCAGCACTCACTTCCCAAATTCCAGTCTCCTCACCTGACTCCACTGTTTGGGAACCTAAAGTGTCCTTAAGCCAATAGAGTGCCAGATAAACTCTGCCCATCATTCAAGGCACAGACAGCCACTTTGTCACTCCAGAGACACAGTCTGCATCTGTGCCCTGGGTTAAAACGGAAGTAGCTCCTGTGGCTTCCTCCTGAGGTCTCCCTTTCCCGTTCCATGAGCACATGCTGGAACGACATGCTGGCACGGGCAGGCTGACAGAGGGTGAGGAAGGGACCCAGACCCCGGCAGGTCAGGACAGCGCTGGGGAAGCCCCAGACACCCACGCAGATACCTCAACCCCTGCCTGAGATGGTGTGGTTTGTCAGCATCCCCACTCACTAGGGGATGGAGGGCAGGGAGAAGTCCGCTATATGGGGAGACCAGGGTCTGTATGTCAGCCCTGAAGCTCAGCCTGGAGTTAGGGAGCTGGTGTTTGTGATGGTGGCTTCTACCAGACAACTGTTCCCCTTTAAACTAGCGAGTCTCATTTAAAGGTTGCCCGGCACTTCCCACATTTAGTTCCGACCTGAATGCATGGACTACAAAGTTCCCAGTCGGATTTTATTTCCTGGTTCTTTCTGCACAGATGCCTCTTTGGGTGTCCCTCTCACGCAAACAAATATGAACATCTGGTGAAGGAAAGCTGCAAAGGACAGAGGCTGAGTATTAAGCACTTGATCTGCGTGAATGCAGCCATCATTCTTTGTTCTTATCTAGTATGTTGATAGGATATACCTCTCAAAAATTTTGTTTTGACAGAAGCATCTTAGTGCATGTGAGGAAGCATTGCATAACTTTGCCAAGTGGAATCCTGTTAGCGCCTGGTGACCGTTTCCCAGACCACAGCCTGAATTAGCTGGCCGGTTCATCCTGTACATTGGGGCATGTTTACAAATTAAAGCTGGATACAGAGAGGTGTGACCATTTTGTATCTAGAAAATTAATCCTGGCTCCTGGAATGCTCACAAGCAGAAAATGACACACAAGGGTTAATGCAATTTCCATCCCAGCGAGTTTTGCTTGCCATTATTTTCTTTTTCTCTTCTCCCTTTTAACTGATTCGCAGCATAAAATCTTCCTGGACACCTAATTATCAAGCCAGCTCACAGTCACAGCTGTCTGCTTGGAGAACCCATTAGATGCAGCAGTTGAAGCCTCCATAATTCCCCAAACTTCCCGGTTGTGAATATTAAGAAAAGATTTTTACATGTCATATGCAATTCGAAGGTGGTGTGAATGGCCTCAGAGATGACGAGGCCTGAATGCTTGTCTATCACGCCATTCACTGGTTACAGGTGGTCTCATTTTCCACTCTCAGATATCGGCTGGCTATGACAGCAGGCACTTAATTTGCATGTTCGACAGACAACAAACGGCCCCGTGCATGTCAAAATAGGTGGTGATGCGTGACAGTTTCTACACAATGCTGTCTCCTCTTTGCGTGACCTTTGACCTCTCTGCATGTCTTTTTTCCACCATCAGGAAAAATATATATATATATATATATATATATATACACACTTCTGTGCTTTGGAATAAATTTGATACCAAATTGATTATTTTCCTTTCTTCTTCCTCCTCCTCCTCCTCCTCTTTCTTCTCCTCCTTTTAAAGGGTGCCATGCATTAGGGTTTTCATCTCAACTGCTACAAAACTCTGCCAGAAGAACCTCATAAAATTTAAAAATACGGAGGCTGAGCAGACAGGAAGCTGTCGTGTTGAAACCCATTGTAGTTAAATTGCTTGGAACTTTTTAATAAATGTAACCTTTAAGAGAGAACTCTAATCAGGTTAATTTTTATTTAAGAAGATCATAAAATTAGAATCTTTAAGGCTTTTCTTTAACTTGTGTTAATTAGATTTCTGTCCTTGAAACACTTTTAAATATTAATATTTCACCACAGTTTAAAATTGCTTCCTTTAATTGCAGGTGTGGCCAGCCTGCATTAAATCTAACACCCAGTCATTCTAATCCCCCGTAATAAGTGTGGCGAGCCCCCGCCCTGCCCTTTGCTGTCCCCACAACCCTGCTAATGAGGACATGGCTAACAGTCCTGCTCAAAGGGTTAAAAGAGTGTGAACCGGAAAGTGCCCGGCGCCGCCGGCATCACGAAGGCCCCGGACCTTTGCCTTTGGGGACCTTGGGCAGTCTGTGCAGCCCTGTGAGGGGCCTTGGGCTGGCTGGGCTCAGGGCTTCCACACAACCCTTGTGTCACCAGAGAGGAGCTCCATTCGCTCCCCAATCCTATTCTGGTGCTGGGTCTTGTTCTAATTAAGAATTAAAGCCTGACAGCAGATAATCGCGCTTCCCGGGGGTTACAAGAATTGACCGGCAGCTGTGAACCCCACACCAGGGGGGTGATTACCCCATGATCACCACACCTGGGGCCGGCCTACTGGGGGCTCAAGAGGGCGCTCCAGGAGCCATGGCTGGGCATGCAAGGGCTGGGCCTGAGACCGTGCCGGTGCCTCTCTCCATGGGACCAGCACGCACACAGGCCACCAGGCCCCGGATCAGGGGAAGTTGGTTGGGGGTGACCCTCCACCTCACCTGGCCAGGCCCTGTGCTGTGCAGAGGGAGGAGGGAGCCCAGGAGAACAGGGGGCTGCACGGGCCAGGCATGCAACTGGCAGAGGACGGGACCCACCTGGGACCTGCCTGCTCAGGCCTGCGGATGCCAGGCAGGGAGGCTGTGGGGCAAGTTCAAACAAAAGTTAAAATCACACTATTTCCAAGAGATGGTGGCTAATCCTGTTTGCACATAGTAGGTGGGCAGTTTTCCCTGTTGGCTTCTGCTCAGCAAGGTGAACCAAACGAGCAAGGGCAGGCTCCAGTCGCAGGTCCCAGGCTTCCAGGTCACCCCGACTCTGCAGCAGCCCCTTCTGGGGCTCACTTAAAAGCCCAGCATTTGTTCTGGAAACCCCGGGCTATGCCCTGTTCATGTGTGCATGCAAAAGTGACAGGTTTCTGCAGAGTGCTTGGGCCTCAGGATGGGAGTGTGGGAAGCCTCACCTTCGCCCACGTGCAAGGTGGCACCAGAATCAACTTCTGTGTGCTGTTCATTGGGCCGTTAGGCAGCCCGGGGCACAGGTGAGGGCAGCTGCCCCACTTGCTGTGAGCGTGGGGATGTGGATACAGCCCTGGAAGTGGTGTTGGGCAGCCTCTGTTCAGTCCTCAGCTCCCTCCAGCCGTGTGACGTCAGGCGAGCATCTTACATCCTCTGTGCCTTGGTTTCCTTGCCTATAAAAAGGGAAAATAAAATGCGCTTTCTATATGGGCTTGTCGCCGAAGTAAGTGGTTAAATCTTCAGAAAGCGTAGTGGGTCCTTCAAAGTCCGTGTCCACCAAGAACTACAGAACGTGACCTTCTTTACAAACAGGGTCTTTGCAGATGTGAGTAAAGGCCTTCAGAGGGCAGTATCTTGGATTTAGGGTTACCAGTTCCTTCTAAGAAGAGAAGGACTGCCAGGAGAGACACAGAGAAGGCGGTGTGAGGATGGAGGCAGAGACTGGAGCCACCGTCTACACGGCAAGGGGCGCAGGGCTGCAGGCAGCACCAGAGCACAGGCCTGGGAAGACGTTCCCTCAGAGGAACCCACCCTGACAGCATCCTGGCTTGGGACTTCTGGCCTCTTGACCTGTGAGAGAGTAAATCACTGATATTTTAAGCCACCCAGCATGTGATGATTTGCCAGAGCAGCCTTTTGAAATTAATTCTATCCTAGAAAGCATCGAGAATACTGAATGGCACCTAGTAAAGGCTCTACAGCTGTTTGTTACGTAAGGATTAATAGTACTTTTTAAGGGACCAGATACCTGCATAACTTTGAGCAACTCTTCAATCTGGAGACTAATATGTATAAATTGTTTAGCTGGTGACTGGCATAGATGAAGAACTTAAAACATATGAACATGGTTTCTACTACTGACTCCAGCGGCAGTCCTGCGGTTGATAGGCATTGACACATCACTAATTATAAGGCAACGTGAAGATGCCCTGTGACCCAGGGTGTGATGCTTCAAAAGACGAAATCAGGGACACATTTCAAAGGGAGGTGGTCCCTGAGCAGAGCAGTAACAAGGGTTCAAGAGTTATTAAGGGCCAGTGGGGGCGGGCAACCAGGGGCAGGCTCCCAGCATGCAAGGCACACATGTGTCTGCCAGACAGGAGTTCACCAGGAATAAACGCACTCACCATGTCGGAGTCTCCAGGAAGGCCTTCGAACTGCATCAGCCCCCCACCCCGGTATCAGAGTTGAATACAACCCCAGATTCAGCTTTCATTACTCCCATGCATTTCTTTTGGTATTTTTAAACTATAACTTTTATCTTGAAACAGCATATATTTTGTCTTCCATTTATTTAAATGGCATCATCAATACCTGGTGGGGGCATCGGTTTTCATGAGATTCTTCTGCTTGGGATTTGTTGCCCTGGTTTGTTGGTATTAATACTGCATTAGAATGTGAGCTATACTTGGATTTATTGATTGATTCTCCTGCCCAGGTTACTTAGGTGGATTCAAAATTGTTCTTTGTACACACTTTTCTGTTACAACTACGCGTGCACAGGTCTGCATGTGAAGCATGAGACAGAGGGTCTAGGTGAAGGCAGGGGAAGGCTGGGGCAGAGACAGCGTACATGTTCAGCTTTCTGGATACAAAGCCACTGCTCTCCAAAGCAGTTGCACCCACTTCCACTTACACCAGGACTTGTCAGTGTTCATCTTGACAAACATGCATATTTTCAAAATCTATACATTTTGCCAGTGTGACGGATGGGAAAGAAAATTTCCTGGTGGTTCTAACTCATGTCCCTTAATTACTAAATTAATAGAGCTTCTGGTCACTTGTTTTCAACCATTACACTTGTGGACACTTTCATCTTGTATTGTTTATTCATACTTTACTTTGCCATTTATCTTGTTCTTATTGATTTGTAGGTTTTTCTACATTCTGAAGACTTCTTCTTTGTTGGAAACATCTCTCAGGACCTTTTTCTTATTTTGATTGTGACTTTTGCTGAACAAAATGGCAAAATTTAAAAATAAAATAGAAGTGACTAATCTTTGCATTTATAGTTCAATCCTTTCATTTTATTAAAAAAGGTCTTCACTATTTTTTTACAATGTTTTAAAATTTGCTTTTCACATTTATATCTTTACTCTTTTATTTATAAGAAATTGTTTTGTTTATAAGAAGTAGAATTCTTTAAAAAAAATTAGTCATATCAGTTTTTGTCATTGAAATCCCCTTTCCCCATGGAGCTCTCTGCTACTTCTGCCATCCCTCAATTTTGCGTGTATGTGTAAACCACTGTCTATGATTTGTGTTCTATTTTACTTCACCTTTGAAGAAAAACCACCACCTTTGTAATATATCTTGTTATCATGTAAAGCAAATCTCCTCATCTTATTTGTTAAAATGTCTTGACTATTTGCATTGTTTTATTCTTTAAAACCCAGTCGGTCAATTTTAATTTACCCAATTAAATAAGGGTGAAAATTTTATGGAATTTTAGTTGGAATTGTGGGAAATATACAATTTAGTGGTTATTGACATTCATATATCATATTTTTCTACCCAAAATTTAGATATCAATGTCTTTCAATCCAGCATATCATTTTCTTCTTTAAATTCTTTCACCATTATTTGCTATATTTATTTTTAAGTAGCTTAAATTTTGTCATTATTGTATATCTGGCTAATCAGTAAATTTTCTAACTGTTGCATAGGTGATTACTAGGAATGTCCTTCATTTTGTATATTTATCTTATATCCAACAGTTTGAGCTAAATCTCTTACTAGCCACCATAAATTGTCTGTACATGCTCCAGGTTTCATATGTAGACATAACATTGTCTCTAAGAGGAGATTTTTGCTTTCTTTTCCAATTTGCATGATTTTTATATTTATTTGTTTTTTTGTCTTGCTTTGTGGACAAAAAAACATGTATAATCTTGAGTTCAGGCAGGAAAAGTGGGCATTACTGTCTCATTACTGATTTAAAGGAGAAAACTTCTAATATTCTCCCATTAAGCCTACCTGTGGAAGGTCACTGATGGATGTTCCATCGTATATTAAGACATTTTCCTTCTATTCTAGTTTGCAACCAAGGTGTTGAAATTTATCTAATTTTTATCTACATGTTTTGGAAAGTGCATATTGGGATGAACAAATGCTTTATTTTCTAATGTGTGAATTAAAACTTTGATTCACATGGCATTTATTATGATGTCACCTGCCAGATACGGAATCCAACTTTAATACGATGCTCGTGTGCCCTAATGAGAAATGTTATGTGACGATCCATTATTCTCCTTTTCCCCATTTTGAGTAATGTCTTTATGAAACAGAAAACCCCTGTATGTCTCGATCTATCTCTGTACTTCTAGCCTATTTATTTTGTTTCAGTTTTGGTTTGGTTTGGTGTTTGCAAGGTCATCTGTCCTCTTATGCACCAGTACCACCATATGTTTTAACTTTGGGTAGCTTTTTACTGCCTTTTAATACCTGACAGGCCAGTTCCTCCTCATTTTTTCAAGCAAAATTTTTGTCATTCTTGTCTATGTTTTCATATGAATGTTACCAGAACACAACAGTTTTTTTTCAAAATAAAAATGAATCCTGATAGACATTTTTTATTGGAACAGCAATAAAATAAGACTTAGGCTATTATAATAAAAACACTATGAACATTTTTAAACAATTCATTTTGTGAACATATGTTTTCATTTCTCTAGGATAAATAGCTCCAGTGGAATTGCTTAATCATAGGGCAGGTCCTATGTTTATCTATATTAGACACTACCAAACCATTTTCCAAAATGTTTTACTATTTTATACTCTCATCAGCAATGTACAAGAGTTCCTCACTACTATTTGTTGTCATTTTTAAAAATTTTAGCCACTCTAATGTTTGTAAGTTTTGTCTCTATATTCTGGATACAAGCCTTTGTTAGATCATTGGACTAAAAATGAGTAACAGGTCAGATTTCCATGCATAGGACAGTGGATAAACAAATTGAGATATATTCATGTTCAGCATTAAAAAAAAGGAAATTTAGACATGCAACAGGGGAGAATTATATAATTACATACAATGTAAGATGTCAATTTTATGTTGAACAAAATAAGCCTATCACAAAAGGAATATATATTGTATAATTCTATTTATATGTAGCTCAAAAATGGCTCAATTGATATGTAAAAAACAAGTTTCTCTAGTTGCATGTAGCTAGAGGGATATAATTCAGTGTCACAAAGGAACCTTCAGCAATGATAGAAACAGTCCATATTTTGATCAGAATGATGCATTTGGAGGTATACAAAATTGTAAAAATTCATAGAACTGTACACTTACGGTATGGGTATTTCACTGTATGTAAGTTATACTGCAATACTGAAAAGTTTAAAACATACAGTTTGGATCAAGATTAGTTTTTATCTTCCCACCTCTACCCAAGAATTGAAATATTTTTCATTTAAAAGTGTTTTACCGCTCATGAGATAGTTCTAAAATCTTCAGGTAGTGTTCATCCCCTAAATTTATTCCTGGTTATTTTGACATTTTGGTAACTTTTGGGAATGGAGTGTTTCTTCCACTACATGTGTGAGGTTGATATTCAGACATTGATTTTAATTACACAGTCATCAGAAACCATCTTTTAGTTGATCTTCAGTTTTCCATATTTAAAAAAAATCACACAATTTACAAAACAATAACCCACTTATACCTTTAAATTGCTTTTATGATTTCTTTTGTCCAGTTGCAACATGTAGTACTTCTAGAACAATGTTCATAATTGTAGGATAAGGAAACGATAATCTGAAGGGAATGATGCAGTTTTTACCTGGGAAAGCACAATATGTTCCGATTTCATTAAGGATTTTTTAAAATAGTGAATAATTAATGAAAAGAAAGTCTTTTCCAGCATCCTTGGATATTGTTTTGAATTTGTCTTCCAATCTATCAACATTGTGAATACATTAAAAGATTTCTTAACATGGAACACTTTCTGCTTCTTTGTTTTTTCTTGAGAAGTTCTACCTGCTGATGGTGCCTATTTATAATAAAGTGATAGTTCCTGAGAACTAGGGTTATATTTAAAATTTGGGCCTAATATTCATAGTACATACTCCTTAATATTTATTTTCTTTCTTTTTCCTGGATAGTGTGATTTTTTCCCATTCATTAATATAACAGGATTCGATCTGTGGCAAACGAATATCCCAAAGAACAGTGAGAAAAATGATACAAATGCATCTTCGTCATGTGAACGAGATTAACTGCTAGTCTGTCTAGAGCTGGGAGACTGAACCACAGCCGCAGAGACCCAGCGTCTTTATCCACTCTTGCAAACGTGGCTGGGGAAGTGGGGTCTTTATTCCGAGGGGTGCCCCGCTGGGACCCACGGATTCAAGTCCCCGGGCAGCACGGCGGAGCCCGGCACCCAGCCCTGTGGACAGTTGCAGGGGCCACAGCATCGAGGTATTTGATTAGGCAGAGGATCTTTTTGTACTTGTTTTGTTTTTTCGTTTGTAGAAGGATTTACACAGCCTTTCTGGCTGAAAATGTAATTCTAATGTCTCATGTTTTTAATCCTATACCTTTGTTTCTCTATCTTTTCACATTGGATATACAGCCACAGATTTCCACCATAATAGTGACTTTGTCTTTAGGCCTGAATATCAAAAAGGCCCTGATGTTTAACAAATGTGCTATATACACACACGTTGCTTATTTAACGGGGTTGGGAAGAAATGTGCCCAGCTGCCCCTGCACGTGGTCGGGCTGGCTCCAGGGCACCCATACCAGCGGTCCCATTCTGTCCCAGTTCCCTGGGCCCCACGGCAGCGTCCTGCTGGGGAGCGTTCTTGGCGCGCCTCGGCTCCCTGCCCTGCCCTTCCCTCCCTCAGTGTGGTATGATGGCCGCTCCTCTGTGGTGGCTACTTTGCCGTGGGAGCCATGTGCCGCGGACGCTCCTCTCTAGGAGCCATCGGGTCCATGCCCCAGAGTCGTGTAGGCTCATGTGCAGGTGCCTGCATGGGGCTCTTGCAGCCTTTCTCGGCCCTGGGACCAGCACATCGCGGCAGAGGCCCCCTGCCCCTCCTCACTCTTGCAGAGGGCTCCCTGCAGAGCCGAGCGGACTCTGGGCTCCATGGTGGTCCCCATCGCCCCTGTTTCCTGAAGCCCCAAGCTGCATCTCCTCTACCACCCTGTGTGCACCATCCCTCTGGACACAGAAGGGATTGTGGGCTCCCGTAGGTGACAGTCCCTGGGGGTGGCGGGGTGCCCGCAGCCTGCACTCTGCTGTCTCAGTCCTGCCCACAGCATCGTCTGTGGCCCTCACCTGCTCACGCCCGGCATCCCTGCCTCACACTCTGTAGCTCAGGCTTGCAGATGTCTCCAGGAGGCCATCAAATGTGCTGCCTGGGGTCCCGTGCTGTTGGGACTTTTCCCTGAAGAGAAGCAGAAACTGATGTCTTCATTGTAAAGCAGGGATTTAATGTGGAAAGGGAGCTGTCCTTGTGCCTCCCACCTGCGCCTTGGCTGGCCCTCGCTGTCTCTCCCTGCACACACCCCTTAGGGGACTTCTCCCTCCAGCATCTCCATCCTCCCCCTCTCTGTCCTTTGGCTCTTTCCATTGTGATGGCTGAAGCATACATTAAAACTACCAAAAGAAAAGAGAAGAAACAAAGAGCAGAAGGCAGAGGAATAGACAAAAAGGAGAGAGGACAGCCCCAGGACCCGCTGCCCCAGCTGCCCGCCCCCTGCGCAGGGACTGGGCTCGGGCTGGGGGGTAGGAGCTCTGGTTGCTTGGCTGTGAAGTCTCTTGAAGATACCGGCAAGTCTAGATCAATGCCTGAACAGCTGTGTGCTTTCCACTCAGCTCTAACACAATATTTTTACATATTTGCTTCAAGTGTTTTCTTAAGAAGGAACCCCCACTGTGAAGAACGGAAGGGCTCTGTGAACCCCACTCCTCCCAACCCATCTTCCTTCCATTCATAACTGCCCTCCTCATGTGTATGCCCACGCTTGTTTTCATATTAATGCATTGTGTATTTATATTTTTGGAATTTTATTCATGGCATTATAGCACGTATGTATTTCTCCAACTTCTGTATTTTAGTGAACCTCAATTTTTTTTGCAGTTTTTCCATGTTAAACCATGTAGTGCTAGATCATGACTTTGAACTGTTGTTCCAGTGCATGTACGTGCTGCCAGGAATCTATCCATTCTCCTACTAAGAGACATACATTGTTCCCACATACATATGTGTGTGTGTATTTACTAATGCAGTGTAACACAGTGATGCAACCAACATCGTTTTCCTTCTCTCCCCACATTCTTGCTTCTTAAATGATGCTTATCTTCATCTCTGCTAACGGATGGCAGGGCCACGCTGGGAAGTGAGCACAGTGTTTGTGCCTCCCCCAAAGTAACATGCTGAAGCTTAACCTCCAAGGAGGTGGTGTTAGGAGGTAGGGCCTTTGGGAGGTGAGTAGGTCCCAGGGGTGGAATTCATAAGGAATTAGAATCCTTATAAATGATATCCCCAGAGATCTCCCTCACCACTCTGCCACATGAGGACACAGAGAAGATATCCATCTATGAACCAGGAAGCAGAGCTTCACCTGACACGGCATCTACTGGTGCCTTGATCTTGGACTTTTAGCTTCCAGAACTATGAAAAATAAAACTCTGTTGTTTATAAACCACTCAGTCTATCATCCTTGTGAAAGCATCCTGAATGGACTGAAGCACAGGACAATCTCTTTGTCTATATTCCCAGGCTGTGTAATCAAACACATGTTTTATCCACTAATCAAACACATCCAAGGATCCACCGACCACCATGAAAAACAAAGCCTGTTCTCCCCTCTATGGGAAGAGGTGAGGGAGGGCTGAGAGGGCATAGGAAACAGTGGAGATGCATAGCCTGGCATGACAAGGAGTGTGGGGGAGGCAAGGGAGGACAGGGCCCCCTAGTGCAGGGACGGGGGTGACAGGGAAGGAATGGTTCATGCCTCACCTGAATACACCTCTTCCCTGCTCCGGGAATGCAGGCTGGGGGATACAGGCAGGTGCTCAGGGCAAAGGCATGGAAGATGATCCACTCAGGCCAGGATGGAACCAACTAGAACCAACAGGAGTGGCCCTACTGGTGGTCAGTGCTGAGCGGCTCAGCAGCTTTCCCTGTGTTACATTAGCTTACAGTCTCACACGATGTATGCAATTCCTGTTTCTGTATTATTCTAATTAACATTTGCAATTGTAGGTATTTATAATTTTTTGCTAATCTGAAGAATGTGTCAATATCTCACTATGGTTTTTATCTGCAGTTCCTTGATTACTAGTAAGGTTGGGCCTCTTTGTCTGATCTGTTGATAATTTGTGTTTATTGCCCATGAATTTCTTATCTATATTCTTTGCTTTTTTTTTCCTTTGAGATGATGAGACAAATATATATCAGGTTATGAATGGCCATTTTATTTCTAATTTACTAATGATGTCTATCATAAATAGGCAATGGTTTTTATTAAATGTGTTCTATGCATCTTTAAAATGAATGAAAAGTAATTTTTCCTTAAACTGTTAATTTAACATATTATGTGAATAGATTTTCTGATGCTTAACTGTATTTGCATTTCTTAGATATAGCTGACTTTGTCTTCATTTTAATTAATTTTCACATCTATATTCATAAAGAAAATTAGTTTATGATAATCTTTTATTGTTATGTGTGGTTTTAGATCAAGTTACATATAGTAGCCTTAGTAGGGGCTGGGTAGCTCTCATTTTTTTCCCTAGGTTTTGAATACTTTTTGGAAAAATGGAATACGGTTCATCAGTTTCCTTGCATGGACTCAACGTTTTTGACTGTAAAATTATGTGGGCCTGATATCTTTTTGGGGTGAGAGTTAGTAGGGCACAGGAAGTGGGAAACATTCTATTATTGTATCAATTTCTTTAACGGTTGTGGTAGACTGAATAATGGTCCTCCAAGGTATCCACATCTTAGCTCCCAGAACCTATGACTATTACTTTATATGTTAAAGGTGGCATTGCAGGTGTGGTGGGCTCAAGGACATTGAGATGGGAGGGTCACCCTGGCTTATGCAGGTAGGACCTAGATGTGATCGCACCCATCCCTATAGAGGGACGCAGAGGGAGTTTTGACTGCAGAAGGCGAGGGGTGCGGTCATGGAAGCAGGGAACATTGCAAGAGATGGTCATGAGCCAAGCATGTAGGCAGTCCCCAGAAGCTGGAGGGGCAAGGAAGCAGCCTCCCCGAGGTCTCCAGGAGGAACCAGACATTAGTCCAGTGATCATAGGCTTCTGATCTCCAGAAATGCAAGAGATTAAATTTGTGTTGTTTTAAGCTACCAAGTTGATGTTGATGCATTAAAGAGGCAACAGAAAACAAATACAATAGTTATCAGGTTATTTTTCTATCTTGGTTTTCTATTTTTGATGTATTCCCTTTGGTTGAACTATTTTTCCCTTGCAAGTCATCTCTGCCTTGTCTTTATTTGTTGGCATAGGGCTTTCCTAGGGAATTATTTTGTGATTTTTCACATCTCCCCTTGATAGGACCCCCTAACCCCTACAATATTCCAGGTATGATGGCCACACCCCAGGGGGCTCTGGTCCCAACAGGATGATGGCCGTGACCCCCTGAGTCCTCACAGGGCCAGAACTTCCTGATCATCCAGCCTATAGCCTGGCTCATGCTCCAAATTCACCAACAAGTAGCCAGTCACAGGGTGAAGATGGTAGGCAATTTCTGTGCTTCCCTGATACTCGCCCTTGTCTTTCTGAACAAACCCTTCCAGTGTCCTACAGCTGATCAAAACCCTCTCGAGCAAACACTCCTTCTGAGAACATCTCCCAGCCAGTTCCCACCACCCTTACCCTGCCTCTACACCATGGGGGCCCGATTTGGGGTTCCCACTAAGTCTGTGTGCACCACATGGACCACAGTAAAGTACTGATATCTGAAAGTATTTGCTTGTATCATTTTTGACTGGTAGTGTAATTCCAAAGAATGCAGGTGATCTCCTCCATTTCTGCCTTGACCCGCCATGTTTCCTCTGTCCTTGCCCTCCATCTCCCTCTGATGTCTTAGAGTCCCCTCCTCCATGCACCCTTCATTACATACTGAATACTATATGCCTGGGAGCTCAGCAGAGGTAAACCTGGGACCCCAACTTCTTTCATCCTAGGTGCTGGTGTAAACACAATCTACTTTTACAGGATGGAGAACATAGTAAAGCTCCCATTTGGACCATCTTAGTTTACTGTTTGAATTAATCCACCATGCTATGGCCCAAATAATTACCCGTGAGGGTAGTAGGAACTCTGCCCGCACGTTCACGCAAGAAGAGGGGAAGCAGAGGAGCACGGCAGTTGGACTATCGCCTATAGCTGGAGGTGCTGGGATTGCTCGGTAGTACCTGGGAATGTGCCCCCACCTCAGAGAGGCTCTTTCCCTTTGATGTAATGCCCCTTTGCGCATTAGACTCAGTTTTACTTAGAAAAAAATCCTGTTCTGTCATGCCAATTACGCCAGCCGCTCAGGTTATGTTTACACCATACAATACTATAATGCCTGTAACATAATTCCACACTATAAAATGATCTATTAGGAAACTATATTGGATGTTTTGTAGTACAGTGCAAAGAAGACACACACTAGTGAACAGAAGCATTGATTCACATGTAAATGTCACAGGCACACTCTTCAATTTACCATACTTAAACTGAGAGTATGTTTTTAGCTGTATTTCATGCTTAATTATTCATTTGGTCTTTTATCGTTTAAGCATCAAAATAAATAAAAGAACCTTACCCAATATGGAGGTACTCTTCAGTGAACTTCTGCAGTGTGAATTTCAACCCAAGAACTTCATATAACATTTTTATAATTCATCTATCACTCCTTGCAGACCAGGCTCTGTTTAGGGACTGAATCATCACGTTGCCATGTTCTAGATGCCACACTTTGTGGCTCATTTGGGCATTGCACAGTGTAGTGTGTTTGGACAGTTTTGCAGAACATTTTTTATTCTGGCATATTTTAACAATCCCTAAAATCCAAATTAGTTAATGTCTTCTAAACAGCATAGGATTATAAGTGAATGAATTATTCATTATTAATTCTGTTATTTTATATGAATGCTATAAATTTAAGTTCATGAAACTGTAAATACCAAAAACCAGTTACTTTCCCTTTTCTCTATTCCATACTCCATTAATACTTTTATATAGTAATCATCTACTTACATAACACTGCAATTAGAAACTCTTCTGATAGTCGTGAAAATAAAATGCTAACTTTTAAAAACCTTTTCTGAATATAAAAATGATATGTGCACAATTAAAAATCATAAAACAAAGAACTTGGAAATCACATGATTAAGAAATGAGATAGGATCGATAATCCCTTAACCCTCAGCTTAGCAATACATTTTGTATATACTTAGTCTGTTTTCTCAGTAGATAGAGATAAATATATAAATATACATACAAATTGTGTATTTAAATCTTTCTACTCTACTGACTTATGACATATATTTAGAGTACCTCCAGATAATGATTTGAAAAATACACCCCAAAAGCTTTATTCTGGAATTTGCTAAGTTATTCCTGAATTATTTCATTACAATTATAATTTAAAGTAATTCACTTAGAACAGATCTTTTCCTGCTATCCTGAGCTATTTTGTGTTCTTTGGCCGGTTACCTCTTCCTTTTGTTCTATGATCCATCAATCACCCATGCTATTTCCAGACCTCAGAACATACTTCCACAGAGGTAAAGAAAAGGCTTTTTATCCTAATATATTCTTAATAGTCCACAAATTTGAAACTCATCAATGTCTTCTAAAAAGTAGCACAGGATTTTAAGTGAATGAATCATTCATTATTAATTCCTATAGTTTTGGTGAGTATTATACATTTTATTCCATCATGATATAAGTATACACAGCAAGTTTCCTGCATTCCTTGCAGAAAATACTCTAGAGTGGTATACTCTGTGATTATTAAAAGCATCATATGAAATATACCCTACAATGGGAGTATAACAACAAAGCAAAACTGAAGGAACAAAATAGTAGCAGTCTCAGAGACTCCAAGAAAGAACTAGTGGTTACCAAAGGGGAGGGGTGTGGGAGGGTGGGGGGATTGTAGGGTACTATGTTTAGTACACATGGTGTGGGGAATCACGGGGAAAGCAGTGTAGCATAGAGAAGGCAAACACTGAATCTGTGTCATCTACACTGATGGACAGTGATTGAATTGGGGTATAAGTGGGGACTTGATAATATGGGTAAATGTAGTAACCACATTGTTTTTCATGTGAAACCTTCATAAGAGTGTATATCAATAATACCTTAATAAAAAAATAAGAAATAAAAAATAAAAAATAAAAAAATATGCCCTACAATGAACCAAGATGCACTTCTAAATGGATTATAGTTCTTTATGTATGGTAGTTACACTGAGGTTTTTATGAAAGTTAATCTTACTTATAGAGCAACAGAGCAGGTCTCCCCCAGGACCAGATTCCTTACTCATGCTCTGACACAGTGAGATGAAGAGTTGAAGAGGTGGGATTGCCTTGTAGCACCTGGGAAGGATGTGGTGCGTTCAGAAAATTGCACGGAGTCCAGTAAGGCTGGAGCCACAGGTACTGGTGAGCTGGGAGGTGTGAACAGGCTTTGTGTGGGCACATTTCACATTTGGTGTATTTGTCCATTCAACCTCACCTCTAAACCACACTCAACAACCCTAAACTGTCACCTTTCCAAGCTTGGGAATGATTTGTTTCAAAGTATGGATGTCGCTCATGATTGACAGCACTCCCCGCCTTCATCTAGCCTGAAGTGCAGATCCATGTGTCTCCGCAAATGTCCTGTATGTTTCCAATGACCACCACCACGGGCGGGTGGCCGAGGGGCAGAGACCGGAAGGGACCCTCAGTCTTGAAAACGAGGAGCTTGGTTTGCAGGGATAAGGGCAGTGGGGACATTTTATGGGAAGAAATGACCATTACGGACATTTCCGCAGAAAAATACTCAGCCCGTATGTCCCACACATGCAGACGTGTGGGTGCTCAGAGTTTACTTTGAATTTTAGAGGATGTATGTTCTCTCCAAAATCCAGGTTGAAGATTCCTACACCAGATGAACTCTCTTCAAGCTGTACAATTCCATCACTGATCTGCCATACCCAGTCTGAGAACAGAGAGAGAAAAGGCTGAGGTCAATGGAATAGCGCCTTGGGGAGCAGCTGGACAAGGAAGCTTAGTGAGAAATTTAGATTGTTCCTGTCATGTTGATTAAGAGTGGAGAGGCACACAGGCTGATTGTATAACACAGGATATGGCACCTATGTCACCAGAGCTCTGGAAGAAGATGAGCAGGAAGGGCATGAGAAACTCTTGGAGAAATATGGCTGAAAACTTCTCAAGTTGGAAAGAGACACAAACCGACAGATTTAAGAAGCCATATTAAATTCAAATAGGGCAGACCTAAAAATATTCACACCAAGACACGACATAATTAAACACAGGAAAACTGAAGTCAAAGAATAAACCTTGAAAACAGTAGGAGAAAAGCGGCCCCTATACCCATGTGGCACACACAGGAGCCTGGCTGGATCTCCAGAGAATTATGTTGACTAAAAAATGACAGTCCCAAAGTTGATATACTGTATGATTCCACCTTTAACACATTCCAGAACTGAGAGAATTGCACACAAGGAGAGCAAGTTAGGTGTTGATGATGGTTAAGAAGAGAAATGGTTTTAGCTGTAATGAGACAAGATGAGGTATCATCATGGGGGTTGAACTGTTCTATATTTGGACTGTCAATGTGAATATTCTGGCTCTGAATTCACTATAGTTTTACAAAATGTTACCATTGGGGAAACTAGGGAAGGAATACATAGTGTTTCTTTTTAGTATCTTTTACAAGTACACTTACCTCAAGATAAAATGATTAATTAAAAAGTAAATTATATTTTCAGATGGACCACATTAAATAGCGTTTATTCTTTACAGAGATTTCTTGGTTAAAATCAACTTTGCTGTTTTATTTTCTTCTCTTTCATTATACACTGTACTAAGGACAATGCTTAGAGAAGCTTGGAATAAAATAGAATTTTGTGGCTGAGATAACTTTGTATCAAAACCTCCTTCTATAATAGCTTCAGACACACATAAGATTTTTTGTGGCCACTTATATTTTGCATTCATTTTTCTTGTATTGATTTTCTGTGTCTTACACAAAGATCCAATAAATAAATCAGTGCTTAAAACATATCCCTATCATTGAAAATTAGAAGTCAAAGGCACGGGAGAATAATTCCATAGACTATATTTGCATTTGCTCAGAATAGACCCACTCACATTATTTGGGGTTCATCGAGAAAATATCTGGGAAAAATCACAATTTACACTTAAGTTAAAAATAGAACAGTTCATGTTGTCGACATGTAATTTTTTACTCACTCTTTAGATTTACACCATGATTTTGAATTAGGCTTAGCCTCTGAAACTTGGTCTAATTTGGTCAGTGTATCTCAAAATAGAGCTTCAGAGCCAGAAGTTGAAAGAATAGTGACTCAATTGCCACAGAGCCAGTGGTGGGTTGGAGAATGCATGTCTGTGTTTGGAAGTCACACCACTGTCTTACTTAGGCTAAAATTTATGCAATGCTATTTGTGGCTAAATAATTAAATAAAAATATTTAAAGGCTAATTTAATTATTTTCATTTACTACACAACTGGGACACTGAAACTTAAAATCCATTTACTGTCTGTCTTAATTATGGCTTTTCAACCCCTCTTTCATTATTTCCCTCAAGAATAGTCACAGAGATATTTCGAAGGCTCTAAATCTGAGTCCAAAATATGCTGTTTTATCCAGTTAAAACATCAGTTTTATCATTAAACATTTTTTGATTCATCTACCTTCCAACTGAGAACTTTGATGTGAAGAAACATTACGACTGCTGTTGGGGGTTCAATTAGCTCTTCGCTCTGTCGGTTTTGCTTACAATGCAGGTCTGCTGGGCTGTGTTTGTATTCTATTATTCACTTGAAATTTTTGTTTGCTTGTTTATTCTCTGTCACGGCACTATTTCTCAAAATGTGGAAATTCTGTGTGTCTTCTATTGTACCTCTTCCCCCCAGAATAAAGCATAGTGCTGTCTCATTTTAGATCACTGTCATTATCTTTCTCCAATTCATTATATAGTAATTATTGTGACAAAACGAAAGTCAGGTATTCAAAGTTTATCTATTTAACTGAAATGTATTTACGCAGTTCCCTTCTCAGTCTCAAAGGTTTCCTGAGAACAAAGACTTAATTGCCCATGATGGCTTCTTGATGACTGTGTACGGGTGCTGGACCTGATTTTTCACAGATTAACTTTCCAAGCTTTAGTTTCCACTCAGAATATGAAGTCCAAAGTTTAGAGGTTCTCAGGGCCAAGGACTTACTTCCAACTGGGGTTTAAGTGTGAGACATCATTAGTTATCTCAAGAAATATGATATTTGTGGAAATTCAATTATGATTCATTTAAACATCATTAATAGATCTTGATAAGCAGTCTGACTCCCTTGGGATGTCTGCCCCTTGGCACTCCCCACCTCCACCCTCCTCTCTCCCCCTTTGCCTTACTTCAGGCCGAGTCCATAAAAACACTCAAATGCCCCTTCCTTTTGTATGAGTGGGAAGTTCAGACCATGCAAACAAGCAGACCCCACAAGCAGGAGCCCCCAGTCTGGTCCCCCTCCCCAACCACAGGTAAAGCTAGGTGAGTTCCCCCACGGGGCTCGCTCAGGCCATTTCTGGGCCAGCTTGGAGACTGCCCTAGCACCTCTCTCCCAGAAATTCTCATTATGTGAGAAATGAATCTATACCCTCTTGGTGTATGTATGGAACTATCAGCCTCAACATCTGAACCACATTTTGTGTTGAGGGCATCTGCCTAGTATTTATAAGGTGACTATAGCATAGGTAATGGAAAGATGATAGATAGATGTAACACATTTAAATTTTTATGAAGATGCCATAACTATATCACAAAATCATACAATTTCCTAAACAAACTTTCAAAGAGTGACTATTTTAAATAGTCCATTTTTGTTGTCTTACCATTAATAGAGTTAAAACTTAATTTGGTATATCCACATTTTCAGCGGTCTTTGACAAGCATCTTTTTTCTAAAGATAATGATCCTCATTGTTCATTATCATTCTAATCAACTTCACTAGCCTGTTTGCTGTCACATAAATTTTAAGAACTCTACAGTTTCTCCTGTTGTAATGTCTGGCACCCACTTCACCATCTTTGCTGCTCTTGAATACACCCAGACTGCAAAACCTAGTAGATTCCCGCTCTCTGCCTTCCACTTAGTATGAATAACTACTGAGCCTATAGATCATGCTAAGCACCGTTCATCACTACAGGAGTCCGACTTGGGTGCACCACAGGCAAGCCCTGCATACTGTTAGCAATACACATTCTAATCCTACCTGCGAACTTGTTTCTATTCTGTTTCCATAGAATATCCAAAGCCAATTCCTTTTGGAACCATTAACACTTGGTCTTGTTAATTGAACTTGAGTTTGCCAAAGAAACAGTGGAATGAATAAATGTTGTACCATTTCCAGATTCCTTCCCATAACACATCACAGCCAGATGGAAAAATGTGGGGTTGAAACAGTTTGATGAGATCATCAACAGAAGATAAAGATTTCCTGATGGTCAACCTGGGGTTTAGACACAGCTGCTCATTAGAGAACTGTGTACTTATCCATTATAGGCCAAGGCTAGGCTCTAAAGAAAATGTTCATAGTTTGAATTTCAACAATAACTTCATAGTGGCATAATACCTCAGTTCACAAAATTCAAACCTGCCTAAAACCTTCCCCAAGGAGTAAAGCATATATGTAGGTCCCACAGATTTTAGCCTGTCTCTCTGGTTATCATGAGAAAGAAAAACCCTTTTTTCTTTGGGTTTTATTTGTTATTTTTTATTGTTTTAGTGTACTGCTTTACTTCAAAACATAAAAGAAGGAAATTAAGTAACCAATGTGTAATTCTAAAATGTCAAGTGTACTCTGGACATAATATATTATGTTTCTGTTAGTAACTGTAATTTAAAATAGTACTGAATATCTTAAAAGAAAATGTCACAGCACAGTAGATAAATTTCAGAACTGTTTCTCTTTCTAATTTAACTGGAAAGGGAAAGGCCCACAAGTGACCTCTGCTTAATGACCTACTTAAAGATATTGCTAGAAATCAAGCCAACGTACTTCATTATGAAGGAAGGCAGGCAAATCCCTAGGAAGACATCATAAAATATATGGTGCATTCGAGGAAGTGCATGTGAAATGACCACTTGCTGAGTCCTTGAGTTTTGGCTGAAGAGCAATAGCACACATCCTCATTTGAATTAGAAATGCTATTGTTGGGCTCAGACTTATTTATCCCACAGTCTAAGTTAATATTTACAAATGTATTAATTTTGCTGTAATATTGCATAACTGGTGCACTTGAAAAATGTGATTGCTGTATAAATGTTTAACTAGTAACCATGACCTTGAATTGAGCAAAATACTCTTTACTGAATATTCAGGAGCAGCTATTGATTCCATCCATGGGGTGACCTTGGGAGCATTCTTTCCATCCCAGAGGACAAAGGCTGAAGTGTGTTCAGCCCCAGTTTAAGCTTGTTTTGAACTGAAAGCACAATGTTGCCCATAAGTGTCTCTGGTAGTTTTCAAAACTTAGCATAAAAAGCACCATAAATAGGGGAGCTTAAGTAACAGAAATGTTTTCTCCCACCATTATGAAGGCGAGAAGTTGGCATCACTAGGGTTGGTCCGTCCAGAGGCCTCCCTCCTTGACGTGTGCACGCTGTCTTCTCCCTGTGTCTTCATGTTGTCGTAGGTCTGTACAGGTCTGTGTCTGTGTCCAAATCTCCTTCCCCTTTTTATAAGGACATCTGATACTGGCGTAGGGCCTGCCTTAGTGACCTCATCTTAACTTCATTATCTCTGTAAAGGCCTGCTCTGCAAATAAAGCCATATATATAGGTTCCGGGATTAAAACTTCAACATATGAATTGGGTGGACACAACTCTATACACAAATCTATACCACTGTCCACACAACAGACACAATTGTCCCTTTGCTGAGGAGAGCTGGACATGACGCCCTGCATGAAGGTGAATGATGTTTTTGCATCCCTTGGAGGAGTCACTGGATCCTTATGCCAACCCAGCTGAGTGCCCTAACTTCTGCTGTCTGTCCCTGTCTTCCCGCCGCCTGTGAGTGCTGGCAGGGGAGGCCCTGACTCTGTTCTGTGCATTGCCACACCCCAGCTGCCGGGCAATGCCAGGCACACAGCAGACTCCTGATCACTATTTGTTTAATAAATAAATCCTCCTCACCATTTTACTCTTTCATTATGCTAGCAAGCACTTGTTGTTTAGCACATGCTATTGAATTTAGTCACATACAAAAACTGAAGGCAATACCTGGCGCTCCTTGGAAAACTGAGTAACTGTACTTCTCTCCATTTTTTTCGCAAAGTAAAACCTGGACATTATATATAAAATAAACATAAGAAGGCCCTGAAAGGTGGGGGGATAATAAACAGACATTTCGCCCAAGAGAATATCCAGCTGACAGATCAGGACATGAAAAGACGCTCAACATCATCAGCCATTAGAGAAACACAAATCACACCCAGGGGCACGTCACTGCCTACGTACAATAAAAAAGTAAGTAAGATAAAAAATAGTAGCAACATAAAATATGAAGAGTACACAGAGAAATATTTAATCATTCACGCATTGCTGGTGGGAATGCAAAGTAGCATAGCCACTTCAAAAACAGTGTGGCAGTTTCTTAAAAAGTAAAACCATATCACCCAGCTAATTGCACCCTTAGGCATTTAATAAAGATTTTAACGGCAGGTGTATTCATGATAACCAAGAACGGGAAACAGCTCAAAGGTCCTTCACCAAGTGAGTGGTTAAACCAGCGGTGGTACATCCTTACTCAGCTGCACAGCAGAAACTATCCATACACCTGACAGCTCACATGGATTGAATCCCCAGTGGTTCAGTGGGGGAAAAAATTCCCAAAAGGTTATCTACTATATGATTGACTTATAGAACATTTTTGAACAGAAATTATAGATATAAAGAACAGATTAGTAACCAGCAAGGGTTAAGGAGGAGGTGGGGCTGGGAGAGGTGTGAGCCCGGCTCCGAATGGGCCGCAGAAGGGATCCTTGGGCTGATGGAATGTTTTGCAGCTTGACTGCCTCATTGTTAATACGGACGTTGTACTATTGTCCTCCAGTGTTGCCAGATGTTACCTTTGGGTAACTTGGTAAAATGTATGTGGGATCTCTCTGTATTCTTTCTTATAACTGCATGAAATGCCACAATGATCTCGAACTCAAATAATCTAATTTTTAAAAACATGATGGCCACTGTACTGCTCTGTGTAGGTCAACAGTGTCCTCTGGCTGTTAGTTCGTCACTGAACTGCTTTCAATAATCAAAGAATCTTTTTAAATTCCATTTACCTCCCTTATTAGGACTTGTATTTTTGGTAAAATTAAGTTCACAGAATTCCTGAATTTGTCCAACTCTGACAATTTTCCATTATGGGCTGAAATGACCCAAGCAATTGTCTATAATAAGCAGGAAATAAGTTTTCATTTTAAAGTTAATCTTTGTGCACATATCTAGGTGAATTAAATTAATGAATATTTCACATCCTTATTTGGGTGACCCACATGGATTGCAGCATATGCCAGAACTACCTTATGTCCACTTGTTTGTTTATGTCTATATTCCAGGTGGTCAGAGGCCCTCATGACCAACTAGGAAGAAGTTCAGTATCTCGCTTTGAATTACCAGGCCCTCCCTTCGATTTGAATTACCTAAGAATCCTGCAACTCACCCAGCACAAAGTGGAAGGGTTGGGGGTGGTTGTGTCCATGAGCCCTTTGCTCAGCCCATCACTCTCTCTCTGCTGCTGTGGGAGCCGGTCCCCCGGGGACAATGGACCAAGTTCTGTGCCACTGAGCTGTCCCATGGTGAAAAACCCCAAACTGCTGCTCGTGCGGCACTGGAGCACCAGCTCCCCACAGGTTCTTGCTCTCCAGAGGGCTGTAGCCCCAGGCATTTCTGCCACATGTGTACCACAGCCGTCTGCCCAGAGGGGTGCTCTCGGTTTAACCAGTCATGACATACAATTTCCACAAGATATGTTTACTTCAGAGACTTCATGTGCCTCCTGTTCAAACACAGAGCCTTCCTGATTCATTACGAGATTCATTACTGAATGAAAATATGGTATAGCAAAGGCTGGTGCCTGGCCTCCTTGTATAGCCTGAAGAGTAGACTTGCTCCTGCACATTACTGCAGGTCAAGGGCCCAGGAAGTGTGACATTCCACTATCAAATGGAACGAAGGGAAAATTGCCAGAGTTGGACATAGTCAGGTAATTTAATAAATGTAATTTTTCCAAGCACATAAGTCCTAATGTGGAACTCATAAGATCCTAGGGAGGAAAACCGAGCTGAAAGACAATCATTGACCCACCCCATTATTCTCCCTCCCAAAGACAATCATCAATGACTTTTTGCATGATTTGGGGGACTAGTGTCAAGGGGCCTTAACCATCCCTGTTCCGAGGACCCACTGATGAATTACTGCTTTTAAAAGGCGCAGTGAGACCAGCCTCCAGAACGTTGGAGTGAGGAGGAGAATGGACACTCGCTGCAACACACACCATTTAACTGGAGTAAATGACTACAACAATTAAGTGTTTAAGGTTTTTAGAAATTGTCCTAAGTGGGTAGAGCCTGTGGAGAATCATTCACTGGAGAAAATCTACCGAAGTTCCCCAAGAACAGAAAGAACGGGTGGTCTTTGATCCATGGCCGAGACCAGACCTCCCTCCCCAGCCTGAGCTCCCACCCGCGGGAACGTGCTGTGGGAGTCATTCTGCCCAACAGTGTGTCCAAGAACAGGCTTTCCTCTCACCACGGCTGCCGGTCAGCAAGGACCAGGCCGTAAGTTTCTCATCTCTGCCAGATCTGTGTTGCAGAAGCTTTATTCCAGCCAGACTGGACTGAGTGTTCTGGGGCTCCTTCCTCCAACCAGCCCCCATTCCAAGGGCAGAAACTCTACCCCGTGTCGGGTAGGTTGGGATCCCTGGGTCCCATCACCCTGCCCAGCTTGCTCATGAGTGGAAATTCCACACCAGGAGAGACAGTGGGAAGAACAGAGGATTCCACCCACACAAACCCTCCTCAGAGCAGGTGACACTCCAGGGAAGTCTACTGCTCCCCCTCCAGGGCAGTGAGTAGAGGCTGTGCTGGGGGAGAGGTTGGGCATAAGGCCTCTGAGCTACCCAGTTCTGCACTACAGGCTGGCTATGTACAAAGTGGTGGACAGAATCTGCACCCTAGGGCAATGTTGAAATCAGTGGAAGATCCCAGAGGAAACAGTGAAGAGGAAGAGGAGGCAGCAGGCACCATGATGCAAGTTCACCCCTTCGAGGATCCAAGTTCAGATTTTACAGATTTTTCTGTGTTGCTTTTCTAATTTCGGTGTTATACACTTCCACTGTACCCTTTATTATTTCCTTCCTTCTGCTTGCTTTGAGTTTAGTTGTTCTTTTTTTATACTTTTTTTTAAAGTGGAAAGGTTAGGTTATTGATTTAAGACATTTCCTCTTTGCTAATGTGTTTTATGTACAAATCCCCCCTACCTGCTCGCTCATGTACAGAAGTCTGTGACCCTCTCAGAAAGCTGTGGCTCAGTGTTGACAGAATCTCCATAGACACTGCCACTGTAAAAACTCTGCCTTGTGGAACAGCTGGTTGGCCTTCCTGGAGATGAAAGTGGGAATTTGTGTTGTTCTTTATTGTGTTTTCAGAGTAATGTAGAAAATAAATTCATGTAGGACATGAAGGCAATAAGTAATGTTAAAGCTGGGTGTGCACTGGGGCCACCTGTTGTATTGTTTCAGTTTGCAAAGCTGGATTTAAACAGGAACAAAGTGGGTATAAGTGTGGCCATTCCATCAGAACAAGCACAGGATGCATGGATTTCTCATAATCAAGCACTTTGTAGTTCCATACAAGGAGTTACCCTTATATGTTCCAGAAGTTTTAGAACTTACCCAACTGTGAAGGAGTGCTTTCAATGATCATCCAAACACAGTACCACACATACACTCAGTATGAACATAATAACTGTGCATGCCCTGTGAGACCAAGAGCTCCTCAAGAAATTGGGGAAACAACCTCAAGCTGATGTGATAATTGTGGTCATCGTTTCTTAAATTTGGAGCTCTGTTGTAACATTTTAAATGGTAGGTAACAAAACTGAGGAGGAGATTTGCTCACAGCATTAAATGACAAATTTGCCTGCCTCTTAGTGAAAGCTAAAAAAGTATTTCTTTCATATTTCTTAACCTCTCCAAAAGGACAAGATCCTAATTATAAAATCCTTTGAGAAGAATGAAAAGAAAAACACAACATATTAAAATATATGAAATACAGCTAACATGGTGCCCAGAAGGAAACTTACAGCCAAAATGTTTTTAAAGAAATACTTCAGATAAATAACAAACTTCTATCTGGCAAAGTATATCTAAGGCAAGCAAAGTAGGGACATAGTAAAGATGTGAGCAGAAATAAAGGAAGTAGAGAATAGGAAAACAAGAGACAATCAAAGAGACCAAAATATTGTTTTTTGAAAAGATCAAGAAAGTGAACAAACATTAACTAGATTGACCAAGAAAAAAGTGAGAAGACTCAAATTACAAAAAAAAAAAAAAAAAAAAAAATTGCAGTGAAAAAGGAGACATCACTACTGACCTTACAGAAATCAAGAGAATTGGAATGGAACACTATGAACCATGGTGCACCAACAAATTAGATAACATTTACCGAATGGCAGAGATGGGAAATGAGAAACCCGTGATGTGGCCTCTAGAAAGGGGTATGGACCCAGCATGCTCCACATTTGCTTCACTTTTAATTTGTGCTTCTTTTTCTCTCGTACTATAAGCAATAAAAGTTTGCTGATTAATGTAGTCAAACTACACTGATTGACTTACACCAATTCATATTATGTAGAAATATAGGTTTTTAAAAATATGTTTGCCAAATGTAAAGAAGAAAGTAGATAGGTGTCCTGCCTTTTCCCCAGGTCTGTTTGAGTTAATCTCTACGATAACATGTCTGGTTTTCTTTGGAATCATCATTTTCTCTCTCTTTTTTCTTTTATTTGCAAAGTGAATGGGCATGTTGCTTATGTAACTTCAACATTACAACACCATTGGTGAAAAAAATGTATGTATATACGTAAATACCGAAGAAGCTGATTTAAATATATGAAAATATTTTTAACAGATAGGAATGTTTTGAAGTACGCCTCACACAATAGAGAGTGAAAGGACAGAGCTGCTCTCTTACTGGGAAGCCCAAAACTTTTTTAAGTATTGATACCTTTAAAATCTTGTGTTAATTACCTTACCTTGAAAAATCTAAATAAATTAGAAAATGGAATGAATTTTACCCAGGCCCAGGAGAAGGGCACATGCTGGAAGCTTGGATCCTAGTGTCCATGTCTGCTCGGTGCTGACTCTTTGAACTGCTGTCAATACTCTGGCATTCATTTCCCTGGAGGCCCTGTCAAATGTAAATCTCCACATTCACCATTCCAATCCCAGAGCCAAGCGGCCCTTTTCAGGTTCAAAGTAATAGTAATAGGACTTGTTTATCAATGATTGAAAACATCAGTGTTTTTAAAAATGGCTACCTAATCTGACATGTCTTTTTACCTTGAGGAATGCCAGTATATGCAATTTATACATTTAAATTACATTTACTGTATGAAAATACACAAGGATCTGAATAATCAGAAGATGTAACAATTCACAGGAATTTAAGGTAGGTAGGTAGACATGCTTGCTCATTGTCCTTTTAATGATTAACAGCACGTTTGCATGTTGTATCTAAAAATGTTTTTTTTAAGTATTGACACCTATGAAATCTTGTGTTAATTACCTTACTTTTAAAAGCCTAAATAAATTAGAAAATGTAATGATTTCTACCCAGGCTTTATCCATCAGTGATGCAATAAAATAACTTCAGCATTTGGAGCTGGAGTGTGTGGGTTTGGATCTGTGATCTTCTACTGACTAGCTAAAAAATTTGTGCGGGTTGCTAGACATTTCTGAGTCCCAACACTTAATTTACGAAGTGAGAAAGCTAAATTATTTCACAATGCATTTGGGAGTAAAATAGATAGATGATTTGAGGTACATAGATACAGTGAGATAGGCATACACAGAGTCAGAATTCCTCAAAAGTATTTGTTGTTATTATCATTGCAAACACCCATGGGCTCACTTGGTTAAAGGTGTGAACTGTAGATGCATTTCAACAGCACAATTCAACAAGATCCTAAGCTGAAGTTAGGGGTTGGCAACTGGGGCATTAACATAAGAAAAAAGTGGACATCGGTGGCAGATGTCTTTTATTTATTCCTCACATGTAATTAATTCCTTTGATTTAAAGAATAGCTATTTGGAAATTTAGTTTCTAGTGGTCATAAAATCCAGGTAAGCTATGAACACCTTTCCATCTCATATCTGAGAGAAAGCTTTGTGCAACCTCTAATGGTGAAATAGGATATTCAATGTATTTAAGGAGCAAATGCTTTCTTAATACGTTTTGCAAACCAAATGGTATCACTGTGTAAATAAAGACTCTCTTTTCAAAAAGAAAAAAAAATGCATGACTGAGTGCATTTCTGACTTGCAGTAACAAGGTGTTTGACAAGTTTGGCTAGGCCCAAGGGCATCTGAGCAGGGCATGCATGGCATTATGCCACCTTAGATTTGAGCTGCATCCCACACAAGTCCACTTCTGAATCTCCCCATGTCCTTGATGTAATGACTAAATTGTTACTGATGCAGATGGAGCGCCGTCACAATCTTGAAATCCCTCAGAGGTGACCATATGGTTCTCCTCCCCTTTTAATATTTAATGATGGTCCTTGGGCACTCTCCAATCATTTAAAAAAAACGGCAAACAGATATGAAGAAAGGTTGTTTTATGCCAATTTTAAAAATTGTACCAATGAAAATCCACCCTATAATATTTAAACTCCTTTAAAAGGAGAATTTTTGCTTGAATGGATTTAGATATTAGCTAAAGATTTTGATCAAATACCAATTATCCTTTGTTAGCTGTTTCACTCCTTTGAAATAAAATCCATCTCAAAGACCCTCTCTAGCTTTTAATTATATGAATCAATGACAGGCTTCTCACATAAAGTCATGGCCATTAAGCAATATTGGGGAAAAGACTGATAATTCTTCTACCTCCAAAAAAAAAAAAAAAAAAGAAAGCAGACATGGTGAGCTCTGTTTTCTCTGTTAACGTTGTCACACTGGGTGTGCGCAGTAGCCAGATCATCGCCAGATAAAACTTCCCTGTAAGTTCTGGTGCTTCTGCTTGCCTCAATTTTATTGAGAACAAACTTTTAACATTGAGAAGAATTTGAGTGCTTCTGAAGGCTGAGTCCTTGGTTTGCGGGCACATAATGAAGAACTGCATCTGTCCTGGAGAGATGTGTAGTCAGCATGCATAAAATACCCAGAGGCACCCAGGAGGCCTAGGTGACAAGTCTTACTGCAGGAGCTGTAAGCTTACCTTCAGATGCCTGCAGTTCACTCAGAGAAGTTAGCATGTCATGGTTATTTAGTCAAGTGGTTGCATCAATAGGTTATTTTTTAGAAGTTCTTTTTATTTTTCTTCCATCCAGTAATTGTGTTTTCATTAATCAGTCATTTGTTCTATCATTCAATACATATGTGTGAGCATGTGTTGTTCTTGGGGCTGGTGTAGTCATTGGAGACTCAGAAATGGGTAATATAATTCCTACATCAAAGCTATATACCCTTTAGCAGGGTCACACATCAGGGACATCACTTTTATAAGATAGGGTAAGTGCTATGGTGGGGGCACCCTATACCAAGGGCTCTGGAAGCTCAAAGGTGGAGTCAACTCAGGGGAGCAGGTGGGGATATGGGCATTTGTGAGTGAAGTTGAGGGAAAATGTCCTAAAAGTGTGGAGTGATTCTCAATACAGTAAGGAGGAGCAGACCAGGCTGGGTGTGGTCTGGGAGAGCATCTAGGGCTGACAGAGAGACTGAGGATCTTTATAGGGAACAGGAAATTTGGAAAATGCTCACCTTTTGTGCATGGCAGAATTGTACTTGCTGGAGATGGTGAAAGTGGAAGACAGACTCAAAGTCATACTTAAAAATCTAGTGTTTCAGTGTAACCTGTTGCACACTTGTACTGATTTCTTATTTTTTTTTGCACATGAGTGTTTGCTTGTAAAAAGATAGACTGATGAAACAGAAGATAAAGTTATTAACAGAGTGCATAACACCTTAAAGATGAGGCAAGGACATGAGATTCAGAGCACAGCTAAAGATGTGAATTTTGGAGGAAGAGGTGAAGTGAGGCTTATTTAGAGAAAGAAAGCATGAAAGCAAAGGTGGAAGGTAAGCCATGGAGTGCATGGACCTGGGGACTTTCTCTGTGAATAACGTCTGCTTTCCCAGATGCGTGAATACATGTGCATGTCAAGGACATTAGTCAGTCTCTGGACTGGAGATAAGTGGAAGCATCAGGTAGCAATGCTGAGGCTCACTGCAGAGTAAGAGTAACTACCCATGTTCTAAGGGGACAAGTATTTTTTTCTAGGGATGGAAGGCAGTTGAAAAATTTTTAATTTTTTTTCTGACATGAAATACAGATCCACATAAATTTACAAACAGATACAGTATATCTGTGTCATTAAATTTATATGGGGTGGGATGATTAGGAAATTTGCCAAAAATGCTCTGTATGGGAGAGGTGTGATATGAAACAGATGCTTGAAAAGATACATATCTGTAGAGAAAGTTGCTGGACACAGGCTGGTCTTGTTTCAGTGGCTCAAGGCAGGAGATTCAGGAAATGCTTGTTGGTAATGATGCCATTGAAGCGGTACGGCATGCGTTCCAGGCTGGGCAGACATGGGAGCTTGGAGACAAGGCACGTAGGGAAAGCTGAAAGGTCTCCCCCTGTAAGTCAGAGCCAAGTCAGGGAAGGTCACACACATGAGTGGGCATGAGGGCATTTAGGAGCATTGGAGTTCCAAGAGGCTGGACTACGTGTTGGAATTATGAGAGGAGAGCACCTTAAATTTTGATTATGAGGTGGAAGAGTTGAGTAAAGACAAGTTTGATGGAACGCTGTGGAAGCGGGTGATCACGGCAGACACAAAGCCACCATTGGCGGCACGCGTGTTACAGCTGAGCGCTGAGACTGCTGTGTCTTCATAACTTACCTGGGGAATGAGATTCAAGGCTGCTAGTGCCGATGTAGCTCAGCTATCTTGTTCAGGAAATTTTTCCCAGGAAGATAAGCTTCCAACCCAATAAACAGCTTCACTGTTCAGAAAATTGCTATGAGCCAACTTTTCTGGATAAATAATGTGCTTCTCAAGTCAAGTAGGTCTCATTTCCTGATGCTAGATTGTTCAATTCACTCAGACAAAAAACCTGAGTGAATCGAACTTTCCAAACCATAATTTACTTATCAAGACTCACCGTAAGGCCCTCACCTTGTCCACCAGCCCTACGTGATTTTGTCATGAAGCTTGCCCAAACCCAGTCACTCACCTGCAGAGAAAGACCTTCAGTCTTCAGTCACCTCAGTCAGATAGGAAAATGCTGTAAGTCTCTGCTGACCTCCACCTGTTGGAAGTTCTTATGACCTGTGCGTGGCCATTCTCCCTAATCACAGTAACTCTGATAAACTTAGTTTTGCTTAATTACCAGTTCTTTTTCTGGTGGTCTTTTAAGGAGTCAAGAATTGACACATGTCATGTAGCCTGTGTGAAGATTTGGGATCTGAAAAGGACCCCAAATTGTTTGGTTGTTTCAAACAGTGAGATGACATCAATTGATAGTTGAATGAATGCTTATTTCAAGAAAGCACCATTATGTATAACAAGATGGGGAATGTTTTATCCATAAGAACTGTTATTAGGAATGAAACTACATTTTGGGGTGAGGGGATACATTAATGGTGAATGGGATCAATAGAGTTATGCTAAAGGGACTGATTATGGAAAGAAATGCTCTGCAGAAGATGGAAAAACTAATATCTATTTATCTAGGAACAGGAAAGAGGAAATGGGTCACATAGAGCAAGGCCAGGCACTTTACTCCTACTTCCCAATCCAAGTTTTGATTCAGTTTTGTCCATACAGCTCCTCAGAGAACCCACAGAGATTAAATGGCAAAATCTTTTAATTATATAGTGCCAACACAATGTAACTATAACCCTCTCATTGCAAAAGAGTAATTAAAGTAAAAATAAGACTTTTGCAAGTTAGTAACCAGAGGCAATTAGAGGCCAATTATGGAAATACGTCTTCTCTGGTTCTTAGTCTGCAGAATCTCAGGTGAGCACCATCTCAGTGACATGGAGACTCAGGGTTCCTTCAGCCGCTGAAATCTGGGCTACAACCTCCACAAATGCAGTTTTCCCAGGAATGCCCCTGCTTTTCTAGTGCAGTATAAATTTTAACGGGCTTCAGTTTTTAAAGTATTGAAAAAAAAACAGGGAGTATGTTTATCAGAAAATTGACTTTATGCCATAATAGTAAAAAAGCCAAATTCCAGTCCCCAAATAAATGTACTGGACAAAGAGCCCCACAAGGTCCCAGCACAAAGCAGTCACAGCACCATCCAAGAAATGGTGGGTGGGCAACCCTTGCAGCCTCCACTTCTCCGGGATGCCTGTCTGAACCTAAATGTGTGACCTGCTAACTTACACTGGGACAAACCTCTCATCAGGAGGCAGGTGTGGCCCCTATGCACAGCTCACGCTTGGGTAAAGAGCTTCTGCAAACCGGTAGCTTCCTCGGAGCTTGACATTGGAAGTATTGCTGACTCTGTGTAGTTTACAAATTTACAGTGTCAACAAATTTCACCAGGTCCCAGTTGAGGTACATGTATTCCAATATATTAAAACAAAAAAGAGCCACAACCTGTCCATTTTCCTGGGGTCTTTATTTCCCCAGGGCCCCAGGGCTTTACTGGGGGCTGTCAAGGGATAGAGATCCTATGCTCTTCCCCAAGCCATGCTCTTTGATATGGAAGAGTCATGATTTGGTCCAATCGGGGACCACAGTAAAGGCAACAGGTCCTTGAGGTCAGAGCGCAGAGGTCATTGTTACTGGCTTTTGTGTCTCCAGCACGTTGCCTAGAATCAGAAACCAAATACGTATTTGAAATTCAGTGGCATAAAATAGATTTCCTAAATGAAAACTAGCAAGTATGTGCAAGAGTCAGTACACATTCTCAGAAAAGTCCATCCTCAAAATCCTACAAGGGTCCTCAGTGTGAACAGGGACCTGGGGGCTGCACAGTGGCTGGGGTTGCGTTTCATTTCGTGACACTCAGAAACAAACAGCGGGTCATTCTGATGGTGATGCAAAGCTCCAGGTAAATATCCTGAGACCTTGTAGAACATTTGAAATGAAGTTCTTTGTTTTGAAGAGAAAAATGGTGATGACAACATTCTCTGTCCAACTGAGCCCTTTCTCATTTAGGACAGTCTCTCTTTTTAAAACAGGAATGTTTCTTCTCACTGACAAATTCAAAGTTAATAAAGCACAGAGGGTGCTTGTCCTGTGATCTCCTTCCGAAAGTGAGCACACCTTCCAGTCTGGTGATGGAGACAGGGTAAGACTGGACGCTGCTTCATGAGACCCTATTGTTTCATACAAAGGATCAGCTAGAGCCTTCAATCCATCCCACCTGCTGACCTGGCAGCTGGTAGGTGGGGTTAGAACATCTGTGTGCCCAATAGCATAGCTGCTGAGTCAACAGTCCCAATTTAGCTTCAAAATAGTGTGAAAACTTTCCTTAGATCTAGCATGTGAGAGACCACATGCTCCCAAATACTCTGGAGGGATCCTGACTAGCAGAAAGTAACCAGCAGCAGGGTCTGCATGGAGCTGGTCCTGCGGTCTGTGAGATGCACGTGGACACGCACACCCAGGACAGGCACCCCACTGGACATCCCGTTTGTATGAGGGGCTTTGAACTAGACAATCTCTAATGTTGCTTATTATTTTAATATCCTATGATTCTAGGGAAAATTGTTCCTAACTGCTGCAGGAGCAGTGTTAGGCCAAGGTCCTAAGTGTCTTTCCTTTCCCACCCCATGCTGCTCTCAGCCGGCGTTCGTCGGGGTGGCAGCTGGGCCTGGGCTCTGGTTCTCCATCTGTCCCTTCTCAGCTGCCAGCTGGGCTATTGATGGCAAGTTGTTCACCCAGTTGTGCCTCGGCTTCCTCCTGGTGAGCTGAGGCTGCCGTGAGGCCCACCTCCAGGGTCTGGGAGACGAGAAGAGCCATGAGTCCTTGGCTGCCTTGCCGCCCCCAGCACGAGGATGGAGCTTGGATCAGAAACGTTCAAACCGTCCAGGCCCAGAGCAGCAACGTCTAGGGCTCTGCCTGCTTGTTGGTGCGAGAAGCCCCTGGGCCTTGACACCTTCCCCTCCTCTCGTCCTCAGAATGACTTAAAACCAGGTCGCCAGCATACACGGCTGTCTCTCCTTTAATCAAACTGATTTTCAATTATAAATATATCTTGTCAGTTTGAAAGCTAACCACCAAATCAGAAGGGGTTTGAGAGTTAATGGGAAGTAAGGGGTTGTATCGGTTTGGGAAAGTGTGATGATTTATGAATGTAGAGCCATTCAAAGCCCTTGAGCCCTAAGCCCCTCTTTAAAGAAAACAAGGCCCTTAGAACAGTGCCAATCACCTGGATACAGTGATATCTTTTTCATCACAGCCAAGGTTCCTGTTGTTGAACCCCACTCAACTTTGATTTTCATTCAGTTAAGGTCGAATTCAGCCCCACCGGAGAAAGGGAGATTAGGAAGACATGCTCGGTGATCTTGAGTCTGTATGTAGCTCACTGTGTTTTCGATGTTCCCTGTTAGACATCAAAGGAGCAGTGCCTGGGGATAGGTCCCCTTGTAATAATGCTCAGCAATTAATGCTGGCAGCCTCTCAGCCTCTGTGACAAATGGCCTCGGGCAAGCTCAGTTCCTGAGCCTTGTTGTTTGTTACCTTTGTTTAAGCTGAAGCAACTGAGACAAAGTGAGAACTGATGCCCTTCAGAGTCGGAGAAGCATCTCTTCAAGGGGTGTGGGTGTGAGAGCAGGTGTGTGTGCTGCTCTCATGTGCATGTGAGGCCCAGCCTCCTGGGCACTGCACACGGAGGTCAGGAAACATTCCACTGGTCACCCTCCTCCAGGTGACGTCATGTGGCTCCTTCCCTCCTTTAGTCCCAAAGGTCCCATTCCCATCCCAGAAACCATCCTACCATTAATCTGTCCCTGTCACCTGTGTCCCTCCTCTCTAAAGGTGTGACATAGAGAGAAGGCCAGGCCACCCTGTGTTCCCTCCCTCTGTGCAGGCCTTCATCTGCCTGGGTCAGTCTGGAGCCCTGTTGGATCTGTTAGTTGGTGTTGGCAATACTGAACACGTCCCTTTCCGTGCATGTACCCCTCACCGGGCCCAGCCCTGCCTGTCATGTTGTTGACCCTCCCAGCCTTCCCACAGGAGAAAGCCCAGGGCCTGATACCAGCAGTCCCACCAGCTCTGAGAGCACACAGTCATCATAAACAGAACTGAGAACGGGGAACAAGGGTGAGCATGTCAGGCGTTTCTCTCTGAACAACTGACCTGAGGTTGCAGAAGTTGATGTTTCCTCTGAGGAGCCATGGGGCCCAATAGGTAACTTTTCTCTTATTATTAATTGGCATTTCATGGCCACCTTACTGCTTTTTTCTGAGTTTATTAAACTAAGCAGAAAAAGGATGGAAATAAGGCAAAAGTAATAGACCTGCCAGGGTCAGCTGGGGTCACCTCATTGCTCTGACGAGTCAGCATTCATTTCAGGGAAAAGAAGCTGTCCTGGTGTGATTCGATGGAACAGGTGGATGCATCCGGTCTGATCCTGGTCTGAGTCATATGCTGCCTTCAAGCTGTTGCAACTCATTTAAATCCACTTGGGCTCTGGTCTGTCCCCAGGCTGGAAATGGCTGCAGCCCATGGGCAGGTGATGTGCAGATCCCCTGCCAACTCCAGGTGTGCAGTCTGCAGCCTCGGTGCAGAGAGTGGGGGTGGCCAGAGGTGGTACTCAGGGCCAGGGCTGCCCTTCTGAAGGGTGTGGGAGCAGCCATCTTGGCAAAGTGTCGCCTCCTCCAGGGAGGGGCCAGGACGACTGGCAGAGATGAGTACAGCACAGGGCTACCTCACATTTCTCACAGAGAAGCTCCCTGGTCGGCGTCCCTGCTGAGGAGGTGCGGAGTCAAGTTTCAGATCTGCTCTGCAAACAACCCCCGAGCTTCCCCTGCAACACAAACACACAAGAACAATCACAAATGGACTGTGTTTGCGGCCTCACTCTCTGCTTATTGACATGATTAATATGAAAACACAAAAACTGAAAAAATTACATTGTGTGAACCAGAATCCCATAAACACATTGGTGAGATCCAGCACCCCGTCAGCATATCTGAATATCCATGCCCTTATGTGGCTTGGCTACCCAGCTGCAAGGTGAACAACTTGACCGAGAAAGTTTCTTGGGAAAGGGGCTGGCCTAGGGCTCTTCCCAGCACACTAAGCCCTGATCCCAACGTGGTCAAACCTGGTCCCCTGAAGCTGTGGCTTGTGGCTCTGTAGGTTGGAGGTAATGGCCCAGAGACGCCCCTCTTGGTTACCCTTGGTGTGATGCTGGGCATGAATTGCTGCCATAGTGTGGACTCCCACAAACCCGCCTTGTGCTTGCTTTATGAAATGTCGCTGATGGAGTAGCACACAGAACAGATGGACCACCCTCCAGTCACTGCAGCTCTAGGTTTGCAGGACCTCACTGCTCACTCCGGAATGAAATGGGGAGATCAGGAAGACAGCTGAGTGGCCAGGCCTAAAACACAGCCATTCCTGGGAGCAGATGGGCTAACACAAAGTGAGAATCAGTTTAGTCAGGGAGAGCTAGGGAGAACTAGACACCTTTGGAGAGGAGTCCATGGGTCTGAGGCTGCAGACACCAAAGAACTCAGGGTGTTCACAGCACCACTGTGTTTGGGATGCTGTTATCACAAGTAGTGGGTTCCATGGCTCAGCTGTCAAAGATAAGACATCCAGAGAGACAGCACAGCTGGAGTGGCCTCAACATACTTTCCGTGTGACGCTGAACATGGGTCACTTTTTCCTTAAACTCCTTCATGCATACTTTCCACAGGTAGCTGGACAGAGGAGAGGGAAACCCAAAGCTCTGAGTTCTAGAGGTGGGCCCATGTGGTTCTGTGAGTGAAAGCTCAGCCTTTCCATTGGAGCATCCTATTTCTAGGTGACTGCGCCACACTTCCCTTCTGATGCCTGTGGTTAAAGGGTCTTAGCAGGGGTCGCAAAAGACCCGGGGTGTGGAGATTTGGAAAACATCTTTCATGCATCTCTCACCTATATATCTCAACTGAACTGGAAGGGGGTTGACTCTGCCCCACCCCTGCCTCCCCACAGTAACTGCTACTAGAACAGGTGGGATCTTTTTGAGTGAAAATTGCTAGTTGTTAACTTTCCAAGTATGGAAACATGATTTTAGAAAAAGCATAGCTGGGGTTGACCTAGGAAAATGGAAAAATGAACAGTGTCCTGTGCCCTTTGTTAAATAACTTTTAGCTTTTAGAGAAGACCTCAGCACTGACTCCTGTGAGAATCAGAGAATCTACTGATTAAAAAACAACCAACAGACAAAATGAAACAAAGCCCAAAGGCCGAGCCTAGCCCCCTGTGTGCACCCGCCACGTCTGGCTCCAGGAGCAGCCCTGGCCCTGTCCTGCAGGCAGGGTCACCCGTGTCACTCCCCTCTCCGTCCGTGCCCCGCCCCGTTTCCTCACGGCTTTTAGGCCGGTGCCCATGGGTGGAGTTTGACATCTGGAATGAGCCGCTAAGGCAAGAGTTTATTTAACAAAGACAGGATCAAGAAGAGGTTAGTCCCTTGCTTCACTTCCTCATGTCAAAAAAATTTGCTCTATTTTGATACTTGCCTTTGTTCCCTTCATTGGGGAATTAAATTCTATGATAAACAGACATTACACCTTGTTTCAGGAAGTGAGTGGCTGTGTTTGATGGATGCCTCTGGCTCGCTCTAGGCTGCCGTTCAGTAATTGCTGCCACCAGGCGCCCCATAACCCCACCTGCCTTCAGCCCTCCTTTGGACAACACGCCCTCCTCAGCCTCCTCCTGCTAAAACTTGAGCTGATTTAATAAGTCCCCTGCCATGTCCCCAGGCTAGCTCTCTTGGCGTTCAGCCCTCCACCTTGGGAGGCTTAGTTTCTTAGGTGACACTTGGCTGCCTGGGCTATGATCTTCTGTGATATGCTCACTGCTCCTCCTTCCAGGTGGCTTGAAGAGGAACTCACATCATTTACTCAGAGCCGTATTCAAAGGAGCCTCCTTTCACCAGGAAAAGGGAACATAGGACATCATTTTAAGCCTGTTTCTAATAATCTGGATAACCAGAGGCAGATGAATCTACATTCTCAAATTGTGAGTCACAATCTGTTGAAATTCCATTTGATTTGGAATTGAATTATCCAGCGCCCTCCCCCATTTGGAGCAAGGCACTCTTTAGGCAAGAAAGGAGTTCTCCCTAGTTCAGCTCTCTGGGGGAAATACATGCCTCAGTGGCTGAGTGACTGTAGGGAAGCCGTCTCTTCGGCTAGTTTACAAAAGTCTGAACTCTGCCCCAGAGGTCAGACAAACTGTGCCTCTGAATGAAACCTTTATGAACAAGCCACTATTTCCCATGGCAACGGTCTTGTGTCTAACATGGGGGAAGTAACTAAAAATTCTCAGAAATGTTTCAGTCTCATTTGTTGTAGTAAGATTTGTAAAAGAGTTGTAATTTCTAATCTCTTTAAACTCTGTAACAGGACTCACTGGAGCTGTGAATTAGTATTTAAGGATCAGCAAAAAACACGAAATAACTTCCCACTGACTCACAGATTTCATCACATGATCACAGATGGTACTCATTTGTTTTGGCACTAAGAGGTCATATTTGAATTATTTAAGCCCAATAGGAAAAATACAAACAGTGATTTGGCCATAAACTTGTGACAGTTGTTTCTGGGTTTAAATAAATGTTCTGGCTCTGTCCCTCACTTAATAGTGGGTAAATCTGAAATACCGGATGTGGCACTGGGCATGGCTGTTTGAAAGAACAAAGGAAGGTGATTAGAGTGATATTTGTACATGTCTGTACTTTCAAACATGCAGGCCAGGTGCTCTATTCAATAATTTTATGATTTTGTAATTGATAGAACTGTCACCAAATTCATTTTAAAGCAGAGGACCTTCTGAATCCAGGGGGAATCCGTGGCAGGCACATTTGCACCTTCTAATTTTAGAGGCATTCGGCTTTCTTTTCAATGGGCTTCTTAGCAATTTAGTCCTGCAGTTACTTTCAGTTTAATGATAGCTTGAACTTTTTTAGTTAAAACTCAGGAAAATCTCTTATAGGGTTCCAAAATGTGGTAGCAAATCACTGAGGTCTTTTGTCTTTCTTTGGATAAGCTTAAATGGGGACTTCAGGGAAGGGACAAAGAGCCCTGTGGGCACCTGAGTTGGTCTATGAGGAGAGGGGAAATAGATCTTTATTGACTCAGACTTCCAGGAAAATTCTTCATTTATGCTCCACCTTTCATTCAGGCTTGTGTTTGCCTGTCTTCTCTGAAAATGTTATCAGTCCATGTTGTTATTCAAGGAGAAACTATTTTTATCCATTTCATACATTTTCCTATCCATTTGTATATATGTATGTTTGCATGATAAGTCACTGTGTTTATAAATCTCTTGAAACACCTGCTGTCCACTGGGGATCTCTGTCTCTGATGTACATTCCTGCATGGTACTTCACTACCTCATGGGATGTGCATTATAAAACAAGTTATTAGTTGAATTAGGCTTAAACATACTTCTCCTAGAGCTGTGGAGATGTTGATGTTCTTATTCCTCAATTGATAGAACTGTCACCAAATTCATTTTAAAGTTGTCCAAATGAACATATTTATCACATTGGGTATTTTGGTGAAATAAAACCACTTCTTGAACTTTAGAGGTTTATTCAAATCCATGGATAGTTTCCTGAGCTTGAATCCCTTGATCTCTCTTTAATATTTAACACTCTTGTAAGCTACCCTCTCTCGGTACTCTTACTCTTGTCTTGACTGTAATTACTCGCAGGTTAAGTCCAATCTCCCTTGACCCCAGGTACAGACCCTCCTTCTCCTGGGCATTCCCATGCTGAAGCCTCAGACATGGATTTAGTCATCCCGAGAGAAGAGCTAGGAAGACAATAGTTTGTCTGGTGGTGTGTCATATATCTGAACCAACTTCTGTCCCTCCTGAATGAAGATGAACATTCCCACCCCTGAATGTTCCCAGATATACCACAAAGCACTTTAGGATCAATGTTGATTAACCTGGAAGCATGCCTCCCTGGATTTCAACTCCAGCATATGAACAACTTGAAAGTCATTGTTCTCATCCTTATAAGAAAAAGCCAAACAAACTGAAATTCAATGACTTTTCTTAGATCCACCAAAGAGTTGAGGTCACAGTGAAAACTACTATCCCCAAATCTGCAGAGATCGACAAATAGAGAGTCAAAGCCAAGATCCATTCGCCTGGAGAAGAAGCTCCTGGACCATAAACAGGACAGACACTTAAGTGGTCACTTGAATAAACTGCTAGAGGCTGAGTGTGGACTAGCTTGAGAGTTAAAGTTTCCAGGAGACCCAGTCTTAGAGTGGTTCTCACTTGATGATGGGTTTTACCTCCAGGAACACCACCAAGTTCTCTTGGTGAAGATCTGAGAAAAATCCCCACATTTTTGCAGACAGAGGGAACATAAATTTAAAATATGCCCAGTGTGTTCTCTGTAATGAAGGCCTGCTCACCAGCAAAACGGACCTTCCCAGAGCTTGTTATGTATAGTCTCCAGGGTAATTACCCAGCTCCATTCTTTGAGACCTTTCTGGTCTCCCCTTGAGGTAGGGGGAAAGGCTAGGAAGACCTGTGAGGATCATAGGACAGGAACACAGGACCAGAAAGTTTGAGATTTAATCATGCGATTGTAGAGAGCTTCCTCTCCTCATCACTTATTACCACCTCAGCAGAGTTCTGGTATAACCACAGACTCTATTTAAGGGGGAGTCCTTAGGGAAAACCAAAGACAGAAGGGGAGAAAGACAAATGACAGTAAGGAGACCACAGGAAGTGACAGCTCTGAATGCAGCCCAGCTCCTGGTCAGACTGACAGAAAACCTCACACTAACAGCCATGCTACCTGGGCTCCTATTACCAGATGCATATGTCTGGCTTTCAGCAAAAAATTACAAGAATTATAAAAGGCAAGTAAAAACAGTCTAAAGAGTCAAACCACATCAGAACCAGACTCAGATATGACACAGATTTTAGCACCATCAGACAGGGAATTTAAGCAATTATGATAAACATATTAAGAGCTATAAGAGAAAAAGTAGACAATGTGCAAGACTGAATGGGCAATGTAAGTAAGTGACAGAAACTGTGAGAAAGAATGAAGAGGACATCAAGAACAGAGAACATAAAAACAAAGACTCTCTTTTGGAGTATGTCCTCTTCCATCATCTCCCCTTCCAAAACCAAATACACCCAACCAATCTCTTCTTTTTCTCCCCTTCACGAGTCACCTCCTTTGATAACAGCTCTGGAGAGGACACAGGCTCTGCACTTGGACCGTGACTGGGTTTCAGTCCTGCACGGTCTGCCAGATGCATCATGGTGAGCAAGTCACCTAATGTTTCTGTGTCTTAATTTCTCCACCTGTAAAATGGATCAATCACATTGACTAAAGACAGGTTAAGGTTAAAGGATGAGAAAGTTAATAAGTATAAAGGATACAGAACACTGCCTGACAACAAGAATACCTGCATAATCAGTGAGGTCCAGGGCAAAATGAAAATATGACATTTGGTTTAAAATGTTAAGAATTTCAAGGTGGTACAGGCAGAGCATAAACCAAGTACAGGGCCCTTCTGGGTGCAGGGCCCACAGGAAGCTGGTCCCACCTGCATATAGCGCTTGGGTAGCAGTCATGGCACTATGGCTTGGAGCAGGGGCGGCCCTGCTCTAGGAGTGCTGGTGGTGGTGTAGTCCTTCCAGCATCCATGGCAGTGGAATCTAATCATTCTCCATAGAAAGAAATCTGGAAACATCCCCAGCTTCTTGTTTCTGCCTTTGCCCCTACATTCAATGGTAAATAGCTGTTGATTGCTTTTAACTCACTAATAGGTCCCAATATGTTTTTCTCCCCACACCTGATGCTATCATGGTGACTGGCCGAGATGCTGCGACTGACTTCTCATGGGTCGTTGGTCTGCTAAGCCAAGCCTTTCCATCCATCCTTCATCTTCTCTTACCACATGACATTATAAAATGCAATCTCATGATCACACTCACTGCCCAAGGCTTAAAACAAAGCCCCACAGCTCCCAAGGCAACGCTCTGAGGGGCTCACTCCTCTCTCCTCCTGCCTTCTGACCCATCCTCAGCTCTTCCTGGTCCCTCCCTTCAAAATCTCTTTTCCCAAATAATGCCCCAATTTTTGTTTTCAGTTCCTGAAAGTTATTTAATAAAAATTTTTGCCTCTTTTTTCAAATACAATTCTCCCTCCCCATTGAATTGTTTTGTGAATTTCTTGGGGCCCTTTATCACCTCATTCTTATAACTCCTTTATTAGGAACTCTTACCCACTTTTCTCCAAGAGATGAAGGCATTTTCTCTCCTTTGCAGGATGTCTCCTGTTCTTATTCCTCTAGACCTCTAACTACATTGCAGTAATGCTGGGTTTTCAGATTGGGCGCCTCACTGAGCCGTGTACCCCAGGTGGTGCACCCACCTGTGTGTACCTCAATGATTAGGGCATCCTCTAAGCACTTCCCATGCAAAGTTCATAGCGGTGCTTAACAAATGCTTGAAGACCATAGTGTGAATGCAAGAAGGAATGAATAAGAATTAAATGAATAAATAACTCACTTTCAAATGAAGAAAGCAAGAATGTACAGAGGTTAAAAGTCATTGGAGACAAAATAATCTTAGGTAGAGAGGATTTAAAAAGAAAACCTAAATTATGAATTTATTTTCTCCTGCATTTTGTTTGATTTTTATCTCTCTTAAGTAAAGCTAGGTAATTTTGAAGGTATAAGAAACTTTTATTTTTAGCTGCTTTTTGGAAATAATGTTAGACTTTCAGAAGAATTTCAAAGATGTTACAGGCAGTTCCTTGGTAGCTTTCACTCAGCTTTCCATAATAAGAGTGTCTTATATGACAATGGTATAATTATAAAATGCTAACTAATTAAAATTGATTTAATGCTATTAACCGAACTGTAGGCTTCATGTAGGTTTCCCAGTTTTTCTACCGGTAGTGGTTCTGGTTTCAGGCACCCAGCCCAGGCCCCACACCACACTGAGCACCCATGTCTCCTTGGTCTCATCGATGCGTGAAAGTCCCTCGTTCTTTCCTATTATTTCATGACATTGAAACTCTCGAATAAAAGTACTCATTCTGTATTTTGTAAACTGTTCTTGTGTTTGAGCTTACCTTATCGTTCTGGGATGAATTGTGTCCCCCAAATTCATATGTTGAAGTCCTGACCTTCACTACCTCGGAATGTGACTACTATATTTGGAGATGGGGCCTTAGAGGAGGTAATTACGGTAAAGTGAGGTCATTGGAGCGGCCCTAAACAAATAGGACCAATGTCCTTAGCAAAGGCGATCAGGCCACAGACGTGCACAGAGGGTTGATTGCGTGGCGACACAGGGAGAGGATGGCCGCCCGTGTGACAGGGAGGCCTCAGAAGAAACCAAGCCTGTGACACCCTCATGGGACTTCCAGCCTCCGGAGCTGTGAGGGGTAAGTGTGTGCACTTTCAACGACTCTACACGGCACGTGTCACCAACAGTTCCAGCACATCATTTCAGGGTGTTTTCTCGTGATTGGCCTGACAATATGGATTTTGGGGAAGAACATCACGGAGACGATGTGCCCTTCTCCTTCCAATGTATTAACCTTGTTCACTTAAATAGGGTGGAGTCTTGTAGATTTTGCCACTGACTAAAAAGCTACTGCTTTTCCCTTTCCGTACTGTAAGAGTTAGAATGAGTCACCAAGTTCGGCTCAGTCAAGAGAAGAAGACTGAAGCTCTGTCTTCCAGAAGTTATCAGATAATTTGTGGACATGTGCTAAAACCAAAGTAATGGATAAATATATTGGAGGAGATAGTTTAAGGCCCTGTAAATATGCTTTTCTTCTTAAAATTCCTCCTATGAATTGTAGCGTCATCACTGAGTCTTGTCTGCGCCAGTATTGCTGTAATGTCCTAATGGTGAATTTTCACTTCCTTCTTTCCTTCTCTAGTTATTAGCTGGAATTTGTCTGTAAGGGATCATTCTCCCTTCTCTGCCATTTGTTGATTCTTTTAGTCATTTATGTATATGAGTATGGATTCCTGGATATTTTTATTTTCCTGTCCAACTTCTTCCAGCTTTGGCCATTAGGAAAGCTTTCAGGATCAGCTCCTGAGTCTCTCAGACCGGGCACTATTTTTATTGAGCACTTGTTTACTCCAGGCTCAGTTTCTGTTTTACTTGCCTTGGCTGTAGAATCAGCCAGTTTTTCGAGGGGTCTTGATCCCCTTTACTGGAGAGTGTATTTAGAAAGCAAGATGTGGGTGCTAGATGTGCGTGCTGCTACCAGGCTGTCAGTGACACCATGCCTTCTCGGTGTGCACTATCCCTTGCACACACACCTCTGTGACTGTTTCCGCCCCGCATCCATCCACAGGCTTACCAACAGGCCTCACGTGAGTTCATGCTGAGCTCTCCAACCCCAAGCCAGCACCTAGAGGTCACTTTTAAAATTGCAACTGTTCTGCCTTCCCCTGGCCTCTTTCCTGTCCTGCAGTTTTTTCTCTAAGATAAGACATGCACACATTGAGCTTGTGAGTCCAGAACAAGCAAATTAAACACATTTCCATTTATCCGAGAGTGTACAGGAACGCTGGCCAGCATGGCTCGGATGCTGAGCGCATCGGGCGAGATGGGGCTGACGTGCTTTGGCTCTTCAGGTGCCGTGAGCAGCGTCGCCTTTCTGTGGGTCTCGAGAAGCACCCCCCGAGCCCCAGCACCTACGACACCCCATTTGCTGTTGATATCTCCCCATACTTAATGAGAGCCCCCACCCTGTTTGTGTTTAAGAAATGCTACAAAGGCATACAAGTGTATACACATACATCCTGCTTCCGTAGAAACCCGTCGGTGGGGCTCTGGAGCCTGACCGCTTATGAAATCTGTCCGTAGGCCTGGGAACCCCTGCAACTTCTGAGCATGACTTTGTGTACAGCTCTTCTCAGAAGAAAGATAGCATTTCTCTGCTTAGCTGGCAGGCTGAGAGCAAATGGGACAGCCAGAAGCCAAGGCAGAAGGGGCGGCAAAATAGAGGCCAGCTCTGAGGGTGTCCTTTCCGGGAGGGCTGGGTGGCTGGGTGGCAGGGCTCCTACCAAGGTGCCTGGGCCTGAGAGTGGGGGATGTGGACCCAACAGTTTTGGCTGTGTAAAATGGCGTTAAGTCCCCGTGTGCCAGAAGGTAAATCACCAAACCTCTCCAGGCTTCTGACTGCTCATGTCTACCATGAAGGGTGAGCTACGCCGTCACCCAGGTACCTGGGGCTTGGCTTCCCAAGGGTTCTGTGGCTTCTGAAGCTGGGCAGCAGAGTTCGGTCTGTCCAGGCTCTGCCCCTGTCACCCAACTTTGCTCTCACCCGGACGATCCAACTTTTCATTTCTTTCCTACAGAGCAGGTGCAGATAACAGCTTTTACTTGTTTTCCTCCTGTGCTGGAAAAAGCTGGTGTGATGAGCATGCGATTTCCTGGTTCTGTCTTCCTTCGTGTCCTGGGAGCACTGGCTGAACCCTGAACCCACTCCTGGTGGTTCCCTGCAGACTCCTGCACTGCAGGAGCAAACAGCAAAGGCTGGCGGTCCCCCTCTTGCTTGCAGAGTGCGAGGACCCTCCTCTCACTGGCTTCTCTGTGTGCATCATTTAGTCCAGTTGCTCTGTGACGTCCGACGTTTCACTCCATCCCTTCTCCTTCTGCCTCTCTTTCACAAAGGATTGAGTTGTGCTTTATCCTCTTTCTAATCCTCTTGAAATTCTGTGTACCTTTCTAAATGATGGCAGTGCCCTGACAAAGCCAGGGAGATGAGAAAGCCGGAATCCACATCAGGAGGGTCTGTTAGATCTTGTGTGACAACAGGGAGGGGATGCTAGGGCTTGCTTCATTTAGGCCTGAAAGCACCTTTGTTATGTCTCTGAGGAGAGGAAAAGAGGGGTAGGCCTGGCTGTGCTGTGTCCCTCTGCCTGCCAGTCACATTGTCATTGAAGGAAAAATAAAACATTAAGGAAAAATGGGAGCAAAATCTAAATGGAAAGGAATAAATAAAAGGCACATTTGCATAGTTCTAAATATCACAACTGCTCTCTATCATCCACCGAGATTATTACAGCAGGAAAAGGGGACTAATTTGTGGCTGGAGGAATGTAGTGAGGTCACCAAGATTGGATGGCTTGTTTCCATCTTGGCTGGAGAGTATTCTGAATACTGAATGTCCTTTAAAGAAAAGACATATTCAGGGATTTTTTTTTTTTGCTTGCTTGCCTAGTAAGGTGCTCATTTGCATCAGGTTGTCAAGAGTTATGACATTTAATGTTATTAATGTCACTTCCATTATTCCACTGAATCTCAGCTGCCTTCACCTGCAAAATGTAAATATTTCTGACTACATGACCATTACTAGAGATCCCGAGGAATGGAAAAAAGAAACACAGGTCTTGGCTCTGGGGACAGGCCAGCTTGCCAGCTTCTGTGTCATTCCCTGCCATGAATTTGGAAATGCATTCACTCTGTCAGAAGTACGACACACATATGCATGCACAGGAACACACACACACACACACACACACACACACACACACACACACACAGTCGTTGTTTTTCTAGAAATCCAGCGCAATTCAACAAACATGTGGCAACAACTCTTTTGGAAGAAATTGTGTTGGGAATGTAAAAAGGAAGTACTTTGATGACTGAGTAGCTGGGCCAAAGAAGATCAGGTGTCTGAAGACAAGAAGGGCCAGTCTTGGAGGGAGCAGGAATAAATAAATCTTATCTATTTATTGACAAGAAATCATTTTGTGATGTCATCAAATTTTTTTAAATGGTTCTTTTTTGTTAACTTGGGAAATAGAAGTAATAGCTTTCGATATAATTATATTTCATATTTGAATGACCTTAATTTTTAGACAAGCCCCAAAGTAATATTCAGATAATACTGAATCTTTTAAAACTGTATTTACTTAGATCTAAAATTCAGTTATGAACTGAAAATAGTCTTTATATGTAATTTCTCTTATGAGACATTTTAAAATTACCAAAGAATCCCACTAGGACAATATTCACTTAGATTCAGCAATTAACGTTTTGCCACATTTTTATATCTGCATTTGTTTTTCCTACCTCTTTCTTTATCTCTATCTCTTGTTTGTATTTTTATCTAGATGGGTAGAGGGATAGATTGATATATAATGTTTTGCTAAATCATGTATTCCCATGTACATATTCAAAATACCACTATCATACCAGTTAAAACTAACAATGATTCCCTAAAATCCAGTTTTTCCCAGATCACCTGAACATTTTCTCTTTTTTAAAAATATTTTAGAAATAGTGTTATCAAACTCAGATTCAAAATGTGTGGATTGATTACATTGGTACACCACCTTTGTCTTTTTTTTAATAAAAACAAGCCCTCTTCCTCCCCAAAACTTAAAAATTTTTTTCCCCATGATATTGACTTTTTGAAGACAATAAAGCAGTGAGGTTTTAATGTCCCACAATCTGGATTTGTCTGACTGTTTACCCATGGTATTGTTTACCTTGTTTCTCTACTTCTTACATCCGCTCTAAAGTGAAGGTTAGGTCTCCATTCACAGCCATTATTTTTACAAGAACACCTTGTGTGTCATGTTACATAGTTGACATTTCAGCACATCAGGAAGTGCCTCATGCCAGGTCGCTCTGTTATTAGTGACACTAAATTTAATCATTTGAGTTAAGGTGGTGACAACCATTCACCTGATGTATTTGGCATCCATTGGTGATGCTTGACTGAATCAACAATTTTACTGGGTGTTGGTGAAGTGGTTTTAATGATATTATTGCTTCTATATTTATTAATTCACATCATTATGTAAAGAACAGCTTTACCTCATCAACTGGGGTTATGTACACTTACCCCTAAAATTTTTGAGGAAGGAAGCCCTTTCATTTGATTTCTATTCTTCAAAGTGTGGAGTTGATATAATAGTTTCATGCAAAGGCAGGTAATGAGGCTTCTTTTTCCCCTCTTTATCTTTTTTGAGAGACTGAAAATGTTTAATTGTTCAACATGTTACATTCAATTAGAGATATCATTTTTTATTGACACCTAAAATTTCCCCAGTTTAGCCAATGAGAGCCCCTCAGTCAAGCTCTCTGTCCTGATATGACCTATTAGTCTTTGAACACTTAGAACTCACCCTCCTGCACATTTGAAATTAGCTTTTGTCTAGGGCTTTTATTATAGGTGAGTGTATTTAAGGTCAACTCCTGAACCCTCATGCTTATTGCTACAGTTGTCTTTACTTCTAGACTGTTCCATTGAAAATAGCTCAGCAAAATAGACACTTTTAAAAATAAATTATGAAATCATATTTCTAAAAAAAAGTTAACATGATACTTTAGTTAACTTTTTCATTTTACTCTTACACTGAAATATAATATCATTAACATATTTACTTATTTGTATCTTTTGCAATCTGTAGAAAGTAGTGCCAAAATTATGGTATCTTCATCATCAGTAAAAACAGAACCATTGAGTAAAGTTTAGGATTTATTTATAATCTCTTTGTTCCTTAAATATATATCACATTAAGGATATACTATCAATACTTGGGTTAAAAATAACTTAAATTATTTCTTATTTGTATGGTTATGGCACTCAGATACTCCAAAATTAGGTTTTTTTATTTTTGTTAAATTTAAAGATAAAAGATTCTTTTTCAAAATTTAACTTTATTTGTTCACATATGAATCACTGATGTGGCTCAAATGCCAAAACTATATTAAATGTTTTGCTTACAGAGGTTTCATATCTATCCCTATTTATCCAATTTTATAATTGTTTCCCTTTGTTTTAGGTTTGTAATTCTACTGTTTCTTTCAGCAAAAATAAGCAGATGTGTGCATTACTTTTTTTCACTTCCTTGCCTACACAAAATAAATATATAAATATGCCATTTTGTAATTTTTTTTTAATTTAAAACTTTCCTGAATGCCACTCAATAATAGTGGCTTTGTCCTTATTTTTCAGACTAGCCTACTATCCTGGATGTGTTTTCTTTTCTTGATAAACAGTCCCCTATGCATGCTCTGTTCTTTTTGTATTTTCGTATTTCCTCTCAAGAGTTTGAGAGCCACTTGACGTTTTTCCTTGTAAATGATTTAGATATCCTACTTAAAGGTTCACATCTTTTTCTGCATAGCTTTCACAGTTTAACATTTTTATTACACTGTGTTTTAGAATTAATCTTTCTGGGTCAAATTTTCCAGATGTGTGGTGGGTGCCTATATGTAGATTGGTTCTTCGAGTCCAGGAAAGTGGTAAGTGTGTGTGTGTGTGTGTGTGTGTGATTATAGTTTTAAATATTACTTTGGTTCTATTGTCTTATTTTCCCCTGGGGGAGGGAGAGTTTGTTGCTCCCATTATACTTGTGTTGGATCCTCCTTGTGTATATTACACATATATTTGTGATTGATTTGATACCTTCTTAATTCTGTTTAATTTTCTTAACTCTTTTATTTATAATCTCTATGTCTAATATTGCATTTCCAGTTATACATGTTCTATCTGGGACACACTATAATTTAGTTTTAATACTTGGCACATTGCTCTTTTTCTCTGACTTGTTCCCTATACAAATAAGCTCCCAGTTTGTGTTTTTTCTTTCTTTTGTCCAGTACTATCATGAGATTTTGATTTTCTGCTTCATGATATTCTTGTCTTGGTATGAATATCACTGTATTTTAATTTTTAGATGGTTTGATGTTAAGTTTATCTCTGTTCCATGACTGTTTTGATTGTATGTGTGTTTGTGCATTTGTATGTGTGTGAAATCTCATTCTGAAAAGTGTTAAGTCTCACTTCCTGTTTGTTTATTTATTTATTTTCTAAGTTTTACAGCATCTTCTCTCACTGTGATACAGGGCAATTTAAAAATGGATGGGACACATTGACTTATGTCTTCTTCTGATTCTTTATTATTACCTTGTTTTAGCTACTTTGTTATTTTCCATCAACCAACTTAGTTAAAAAAAAATCACAGGGTGCCAAAAATGACTATATACTGAGAAGAACAGTTGATCAGAAGATACAGGAATCTTCAAAATACATGTAATTTAAAATAACTTTGAATTTTTAAATTGAACAGATAGAGTTGAGTGAAAAATAAAGTTTAATGTTTTAAAACACTGACATTAATGTTGAAAGGAAAAAAATAATAAATACAGAAGATATGAAATCCAGGGTCAATAAACTCTACCTAAAATATATAATTTTATATTCAATAAATAAAAAATGAACATCTTGGTACATTTTCAAAGTAGACCATGGATTAGATGACAGAAGAAGAATAAACACATTCTAAATGATGAGCATATTTGTTCCCTCATCTCAAAGCTAAAAAACAATGATTTCATATATTTGGAAAGTCCTAAACAAGTATTAAATAACCTTATAGTTAAAGACAAAGTAATAGAGAAATTACGAAAACATCAGAGTAAAATGACAAAGTTCTGGATATGTAAGGTTTTGAGGATACATTTT
>JAVSCE010007652.1:0-10957 GCA_032199065.1 Smutsia gigantea
CATTATAGGAGTACCAGAGAAAGAAGAGAGAGAAAAGGGATAGAAAGTGTCTTTGAAGAAATAATTGCTGAAAACTTTCCCTCACTGGGGAAGGAAGTAGTCTCGCATTCCACCGAAGCTCATAGATCTCCCAACACAAGGGACCCAAGGAAGACAACACCAAGACACATAATAATTAAGATGGCAAAGATCAAAGATAAAGACAGGGTAATAAAGGCAGCTAGAGAGAGAAAAAAGATCACCTACAAAGGAAAACCCATCAGACTATCAGACTTCTCAACAGAAACCTTACAGGCCAGAAGAGAATGGCATGATATATTTAATGTTATGAAACAGAAGGGCCTCGAACCAAGAATATTGTATCCAGCACGATTATCATTTAAATATGATGGAGGGATTAAACAATTTCCAGATAAACTAAAGTTAAGAGAATTTGCGTCTCATAAACCACCACTACAGGATATCTTAAATGGACTGCTCTAGATGGAAGCACACCTAAGGCTAAAAAGATGTCACTAGAGAAAAAAAAATCACAGCAAAGAAAGCAGACCATCCAAATACCAACTAAAGGCAAAGAATAAAACACCTATTATAGAAAGAATGGAGGAAGAGGAATAAGAAGGGAGAGAAACAAAGAAACATCAGACTGTGTTTACAATAACTTAACAAGAAAGTTAAGTTAGATTGTTAGATAGTAAAGAAGCAACCCTTGAACCTTTGGTAACCACGAATCTAAAGTCAGCAATGGCAATAAGTACATATCTATCAATAATCACCCTAAATGTAAATGGACTGAATGCACCAATCAAAAGACACAGAGTAACAGAATGGATAAAAAAGCAAGACCCATCTATATGCTGCCTACAAGAAACTCACCTCAAATCCAAAGATATACACAGACTAAAAGTGAAGGGATGGAAAAAGATATTTCATGCAAACAACAAAGAGAAAAAAGCAGGTGTTGCAGTACTTGTATCAGACAAAATAGACTTCAAAACGAAGAAAGTAGCAAAAGATAAAGAAGGACATTACATAATGATAAAGGGGTCAGTCCAACAAGAAGATATAACCATTATAAATATATATGCACCCAACACAGGAGCGCCAGCATATGTGAGACAAATACTAACAGAATTAAAGGAGGAAATAGACAGCAATGCATTCATCTTAGGAGACTTCAACACACCACTCACTCCAGAGGACAGATCAACCAGACAGAAAATAAGTAAAGACACAGAGGCACTGAACAACACAGTAGAACAGATGGACCGAACAGACATCTACAGAACTCTACACCCAAAAGCAACAGGATACACATTCTTCTCAAGTGCACATGGAACATTTTCCAGAATAGACCACATACTAGGCCACAAAAAGAACCTCAGTAATTTCAAAAATATTGAAATCCTACCAACCAACTTCTCAGATCACCAAGGTATAAAACTAGAAATAAATTTTAGAAAGAAATCAAAAAGGCTCACAAATACATGGAGACTTAACAACACTCTCCTAATTAATCAATGGGTTAACGACCAAATCAAAACAGAAATCAAAGAATATATGGACACTAATGACAACAACAACACAAAGCCACAACTTCTGTGGGACGCAGCAAAGGCAGTTCTAAGAGGAAAGTATATTGCAATCCAGGCCTATTTAAAGAAGGAAGAACATTCCCAAATGAATAGTCTAAAGACACAATTACTGAAATTGGAAAAAGAAGAACAAATGAGGCCCAAAGTCACCAGAAGGAGGGACATAATAGAGATTAGAGAAGAAATAAATAAAATTGAGAAGAATAAAACAATAGAAAAAATCAATAAAACCAAGAGCTGGTTCTTTGAAAAAATAAACAAAATAGATAAACCCCTAGCCAGACTCATTAAGAGAAAAAGAGAATCTACACACATAAACACAATCAGAAATGAGAAAGGAAAAATCACGACGGACCCCACAGAAATACAAAGAATCATAAGAGAATATTATGAGAATCTATATGCTAACAAGCTGGAAAACATAGAAGAAATGGACAACTTCTTAGAAAAATACAACCTTCCAAGACTGACCAAGCAAGAAACAGAAAAACTAAATAGACCAATCACCAGTGACGAAATCGAATTGGTAATCAAAAAACTACCCAAGAACAAAACCCCTGGGCCTGATGGATTCACCTCTGAATTCTACCAGACATATAGAGAAGAAATAACACCCATTCTCCTTAAAGTTTTCCAAAAAATAGAAGAGGAGGGAATACTTCCAAACTCATTCTATGAAGCCAGCATCACTCTAATACCAAAACTGGGCAAAGACCTCACCAAAAAGAAAATTACAGACCAATATCCCTGATGAACGTAGATGCAAAAATAGTCAACAAAATATTAGCAACCAAATTCAAAAATACATCAAGAGGATCATACACTATGATCAAGTGGGATTCATCCCAGGGATGCAAGGATGGTACAACATTCGAAAATCCATCAACATCATCCACCACATCAACAAAAAGAAGAACAAAAACCATGATCGAGCTCTATAGACTGGTATTTATTAAAATTTGAGTATCTATTCTGATTAAAACTGACAACAAATGGTGGTGAGGCAATCAACATCAGTAAAGGTTATAATGGATAAACTCATTACTAACATCACTAATCTGCTTAGATCAAGTTTTATTCTGAAGATATCAACAGATAGGATGCTCCGACTATATCCAACAGACTGAGGTCCAGCCATGCAACAAGACAAAAATGAAGACATACAGTAGCATCAGATTGGAGTAAGAAGAAGATCAAACTATCACTTGTTTAGTATTATATGATACTGTGCACAACTCCTAAAGATTCAATCAAAAACTATTAACTACATCTAATCAGCTTCGCAAATATAAAATACACACAGAAAATCTGTTGCTCTCCATGACTAATGATAAAATCTACAGAAAGAGAAATTAGAAAAACAATTCCATTCACAATTGCATCAAAAAGAATAAAATACCTAGGAATAAACCTAACGAAGGAAGTGAAAGACCTGTACTCTGAAAACTACAAGACACTTCTAAGAGAAATTAAAGAGGACACTAACAAATGGAAATGCATCCCATGCTCTTGGCTAGGAAGAATCAATATTGTCAAAATGGCTATACTACATAAAGCAATCTACAGATTCAATGCAATCCCTATCAAACTACCAACAGCTTTCTTCAATGAACTGAAACAAATAATTCTAAAATTCATATGGAACCACAGAAGACCCCGAATAGCCAAAGCAATCCTGAGAAGGAGGAATAAAACAGGGGGAATTACACTCCCTGACTTCAAGCTCTACTACAAAGCCACAGTAATCAAGACAATTTGGTATTGGCACAAAAACAGACCCGCAGACCAGTGGAACAGAATAGAAAATCCAAACATTAACCCAAACATACAGTCAATTAATATTTGATAAAGGAGCCTTGGATATACAATGGGGAGATGACAGCCTCTTCAGCAGCTGGTGTTGGAAAAACTGGACAGCTACATGTAAGAGAATGAAACCGGACTACTGTCTAGCCCCAAACACAAAGGTAAACTCAAGGGGGATCAAAGACCTGAATGTAAGTCATGAAACCATAAAACTCTTAGAAAAAAACATAGGCAAAAATCTCTTGGACATAAACATGAGCGACTTCTTCATGAACATATCTCCTGGGCAAGGGAAACAAAAGCAAAAATGAACAAGTGGGACTATATCAAGCTGAAAAGCTTCTGTACAGCAAAGGACACCATCAGAACAAAAAGACATCCTACAGTATGGGAGAATATATTCATAAAAAACGTATCTGATAAAGGGTTGACATCCAAAATATATAAAGAACTCATGCACCTTAACAAACAGAAACCAAATAATCCAATTAAGAAATGGGCAGAGGACATGAATAGACACTTCTCCAAAGAAGTTCAGATGGCCAACAGGCACATGAAAAGATGCTCCACATCGCTAATCATCAGAGAAATGCAGATTAAAACCACAATGAGATATCACCTCACACCAGTGAGGATGGCCAACATCCAAAACACAAAACAACAACAAATGTTGGCGAGGATGTGGAGAAAAGGGAACCCTCCTTCACTGCTGGTGGGAATGCAAATTAGTTCAACCATTGTGGAAAGCAGTATGGAGGTTCCTCAAAAAACTCAAAATAGAAATACCGTTTGACCCAGGAATTCCACTCCTAGGAATTTACCCTAAGAATGCAGCAGCCCAATTTGAAAAGGACAGATGTACCCCTATGTTTATTGCAGCACTATTTACAATAGCCAAGAAATGGAAGCAACCTAAGTGTCCATCAGTAGATGAATGGATAAAGAAGATGTGGCACATATACACAATGGAATATTATTCAGCCATAAGAAGAAAACAAATCCTACCGTTTGCAAAAACATGGATGGAGCTAGAGGGTATTATGCTCAGTGAAATAAGCCAAGCCGAAAAAGACAAGTATCAAATGATTTCACTCATATGTGGAGTATAAGAACAAAGAAAACTGAAGGAACAAAACAGCAGCAGACTCACAGAACCCAAGAACGGACTAATAGTTACCAAAGGGAAAGGGACTGGGGAAAATGGGCGGGAAGGGAGGGATAAGAGGGAAAAAGGGGCATTACGATTACAGATGTAATGTTGGGGGGGCACGGGGAGGGCAGTACAACTCAGAGAAGACAAGTAGTGATTCTATAGCATCTCACTACGCTGATGGACAGTGACTGTAATGGGGTTGGTGGGGGGGACCTGATGAAGGGGTAGTTTAATAATCGTAATATTGCACATGTAATTGCAAATTAATGATAATAAAATAAATTATATTTAAAAAAATAAAAAAATAAAAAATAAAAGTCTTAAAGGGACAAGGGTTTAACAGGTGGACAAAATCGTCCTGGCATACTCTGCCCAGCAGGCTGGGAACTTTAAGGAGCTTCAGGCACCCTATCCCCCTGGTTGGCAATGCAGCTTGGAGGCCCCTCACCGTGATAAGCAGCCTGCGGTTCCTTCCTCCAAGCTGGCAGCTGTGTGCAAACAGTCTGTCCCCGCCATTACTGCAGACCAGCCGGAGGGCAACCCCGCCTAAACAACTACAAATCTTAATGCACAGGCTTCTACCTGAGTGTGGCTAACAAGCCAGGACCCAGGGGCTGCTCCCAGCATGCGGTTGACTGGCAGCGGACATGGGCACAGAGACCGGGAGGCATGAAGGGGCTTTGTTCTCCTGGAAAAACATGCACCACTCCCCTGCGACTCCCACCAGTGCCCTGGGCCATCCCGAGGGCTGCCCCGCCCACAGCAGCAAAGGGGATTAACTCATAGGCAGCTCCCTGTGTGCAGTTAACCAGCACAGACAGTGGAGACAGGCACAACAACTGACAAGCAGGAAGGGACTTTGTTCTCCCAGCTGACAGATGCACAACTCACCGGTGACCACACACATCGCTCCAGGACCATGAAAAGGCAGAAGAACCTTGTTCAATCCAAAATCCCTCAAACACTAGAAAGAGGGCTTGGTGAGACTGAAATCACCAATCTTCCTGAAAAAGAATTCAAAATAAAAGTAATAAGCATGCTGATGGAGCTACAGAAAAATATTTAAGAGCTAAGAGACAAATTCAGGAGGGAGATAACAGAAATGAAACAAACAATGGAGGGATTCAGAAGCAGATTAGATGAGGTGGAGGAGACTGTTAATGGAATAGAAATCAGAGAACAGGAATACAGAGAAGCTGAGGCAGAGAGAGAAAAAAAGGATCTCTAGGAATAAAAGAATATTAAGAGAATGGTGTGACCAATACAAATGGAACAATATTTGCATTATAGGGGTACAGAAGAGGAAGAGAGAGAAAAACGGAGAGAAAACATCTTTGAAGAAATAATTGCTGAAAACTTTCCCTATCTGGGGAAGGAAATAGTCTCTCAGAACATGGAAGTCCACAGGTCTCCCAACACAAGGGACCCAAGGAGGACAACACCAAGATATATAATAATTAAAATGGCAAAGATCAAAAGACAGGGACAGAGTATTAAAAACAGCCAGAGAGAGAAAAAAGATCACTTACAAAGGAAAACCCATCAGGCTATCATCAGACTTCTCAGCAGAAACATTACAGGCCAGAAGGGAGTGGCATGATGTATTCAATGCAATGAAAAGAAGGGCCTCAAACCAAGAATACTCTATACAGCAAGATTATCATTTAAATTTGAAGGTGGGATTAAACAATTCCAAGATAATCAAAAGTTGAGGGAATTTGCCTCCCACAAACAATCTCTACAGTGTATTTTAAAGGGACTGTTCTATATGGAAGTATGCCTAAGGCTAAAAAGCTGTCACCAGAGAAAATAAAACCACAGCAAAGGAAGTAGACCAACTAAATACTAACAAAATGCAAAATTAAATGAGCTATCCACAAAGTCAGTCAAGGGATACACAAAGCATACAGAATAAGACACCTAAAATATAAAGAATGGAGGAGGAAAAGAAGGGAGAAAAAAAAGAATCAGACTGTGTTTATAATAGCATAATAAGTGAGTTAAGTTAGGCTGTTAGATAGTAACGAAGCTGCCCTTGAACTTTTGGTAACCACGAATCCAAAGCCTGCATGGCAATAAGTACGTATCTGTCGATAATCACCTTAAATGTAAATGGACTGAATGCACCAATCAAAAGACACAGAGTTACAGAATGGATAAAAAAGCAAGACCCATCTATATGCTGCCTACAAGAGACTCACTTCAAACCCAAAGACAAACACAGACTAAAAGTGAAGGGATGAAAAAAGATATTTCAGGCAAACAATAGGGAGAAAAAAGAAGGTGTTGCAGTACTTGTATCAGAAAAAATAGACTTCAAAACAAAGAAAGTAACAAGAGATAAAGAAGGACATTATATAATGATAAAGGGGTCAGTCCAACAAGAGGATATAACCATTATAAATATCTATGCACCCAACACAGGAGCACCTACATACATGAAACAAATACTAACAGATTTAAAGGAGCTAATAGAAAGCAATGCATTCATTTTAGGAGACTTCAACACTCTACTCACTCCAAAGGACAGATCAACCAGACAGAGAATAAGTAAAGACACAGAGGCACTGAACAGCACATTAGAACAGACTGACCTAACAGACATCTATACAACACTCCACCCAAAAGTGGTAGAATACACATTCTTCTCAAGTGCACATGGAACATACTAGGCCACAAAAAGAGCCTCAGCAAATTCAGAAAGATTGAAATTATACCAACCAACTTCTCAGATCACAAAGGTATAAAACTAGATATAAATTGTACAAAGAAAACCAAAGGCTCACAAACACATGGAGGCTCCACATCATGCTCCTAAATAATCAATGGATCAATGACCAAATTAAAACAGAGATCAAGCAATATATGGAGACAAATGAAAACAACAGAACAATGCCCCAACTTCTGTGAGATGCAACGAAGGCAGTTCTAAGAAGAAAGTATATAGCAATCCAGGCCTATTTAAAGAAGGAAGGACAATCCCAAATGAACAGTCTAAATTCACAATTAACATAACTAGAAAAAGAAGAACAAATGAGGCCCAAAGTCAGTAGAAAGAGGGACATAATAAAGATGAGAAGAAATAAATAAAATTGAGAAGAATAAAATAATAGAAAAAATTAATGAAACCAAGAGCTGGTTCCTTGAGAAAACAAACAAAACAGATAACCCCTAGACAGACTTATCAAGAAAAAAAGAATCTACACACATAAACAGAATCATAAATGAGAAAGGAAAAATCATTACAGACACCACAGAAATACAAAGAATTATTAGAGAATACTATGAAAAATTATATGCTAACAAACTGGATAACCTAGAAGAAATGGACAACTTTGTAGAAAAATACAACATTCCAAGACTGACCCAGGAAGAAACTGAAAATCTGAACAGACTAATTACCAGCAATCAAATTGAATCGGTAATCAAAAAACTACCCAAGAACAAAACGCCTGGACCACATGGCTTCACCGCTGAATTTTACCAGACATTTAGAGAAGACATAATACCCATTCTCCTTAAAGTTTTCCAAAAAATAGAAGAGGAGGGAATACTTTCAAACTCATTCTATGAAGCCAGCATCACTCTAATACCAAAACCGGGCAAAGACCTCACCAAAAAAGAAAATTACAGGCCAATATCCCTGATGAACGTAGATGCAACAATACTCAACAAAATATTAGCAAACAGAATTCAAAAATACATCAAGAGGATCATACACCATGATCAAGTGGGATTCATCCCAGGGATGCAAAGATGGTACAACATTTGAAAATCCATCAACATCATCCACTATACCAATAAAAAGAAGGACAAAAACCACATGATCATCTCCATAGATGCTGAAAAAGCATTTGACAAAATTCAACACTGATTCATGATAAACACTCTCAACAAAATGTGTATAGAGGGCAAGTACCTCAACATAATAAAGGCCATATAGGACAAACTCACAGCCAACATTATACTTAACAGTGAGAAAGTGAAAGCTTTCCTTTAAGATCAGGAACAAGACAAGGATGCCCACTCTCCCCACCTTTATTCAACATAGTACTGGAGGTCCTAGCCATGGCAATCAGACAACACAAAGAAATAAAAGGCATCCAGATTGGAAAGGAAGAAGTTAAACTGTCACTGTTTGCAGATGACATGTTATGGTACATAAAAAACCCTAAAGAATGCACTCCAAAACTACTAGAACTAATATCTGAATTCAGCAAAGTTGCAGGATACAAAACTAATACACAGAAATCCAATACACTAATGATACCTATACACCTATATGCATTCCTATACACTAATGATGAACTAGCAGAAAGAGAAATCAGGAAAACAATTCCATTCACAATCACCTCCAAAAGAATAAAATACCTAGGAATAAACCTAACCAAGGAAGTGAAAGACCTATATCCAGAAAACTGCAAGACACTCTTGAGAGAAATTAAAGAGGACACTAATACATGGAAATTCATCCTATGCTCTTGGGTAGGAAGAATTAATATTGTCAAAATGGCCATCCTTCCTAAAGCCATCTATAGATTCAATGCAATCCCTATCAAAATACTGACAGCATTCTTCAATGAACTGGAAAAAATAGTTCTAAAATTTAAATGGAACCACAAAGACCCCGAATAGCCAAAGCAATCCTAAAAAGGAAAAACAAAGCTGGGTGGATTACGCTTCCAAACTTCAAGCTCTACTACAAAGCCACAGTAATCAAGACAATTTGGTACTGGCACAAGAACAGACCCACTTGAGTCCAGATATTAACCCAAGCATATATGGTCAATTAATTTACAATGAAGGAGCCATGGATATACAATGGGGAAATGACGGCCTCTTCAACAGCTAATGTTGGCAAAACTGGACAGCTACATGCAGGAGAATGAAATTGGATTATTGTCTAACTCCATACACAAAAGTAAACTCGAAATGGATCAAAGACCTGAATGTAAGTCATGAAACCATTAAAGTCTTAGAAGAAAACATTGGCAAAATTCTCTTGAATATAAACATGAGCAACTTTTCCATGAGCATATTTCCCTGGGCAAGGGAAACAAAAGAAAAAATGAAGAAGTGGATGACATCAAGCTAAAAAGCTTTGGTGCAGCAAAGGACACCAACAGTAGAACAAAAAGGCATCCTACAGTATGGGAGAATATATTCACAAATGACATATCCAATAAGGGGTTGACATCCAAAATATATAAAGAGCTCACACATCTCAACAAAGAAAAAGAAAATAATCCGACTAAAAAATGGGCAGAGGATCTGAACAGACACTTCTCCAAAGAAGAAATTCAAATGGCCAACAGGCACATGAAAAGATGTTCCACATCACTAATCATCAGAGAAATGCAAATTAAAACCACAATGAGATATCACCTCACACCAATTAGGATGGCCAACATCCAAAAGACAAACAACAACAAATGTTGGCAAGGATGTTGAGAAAGGGGAATCCTCCTACACTGCTAGTGGGAATGTAAATTAGTTCAACCATTGTGGAAAGCAGTATGCAGATTCCTCAAAAAACTCAAAATAGAAATACCATTTGACCCAGGAATTCCACTCCTAGGAATTTACCCAAAGAATATAATTTCTCAGATTCAAAGACATATGCACCCCTATGTTTATTGCAGCACTATTTACAATAGCTAAGATATGGAAGCAACCTAAGTGTCCATCAGTAGATGAATGGATAAAGAAGATGTGGTACATATACACAACGGAATACTATTCAGCCATAAGAAGAAAACAAATCCTACCATTTGCAACAACAAGGATGGAGCTAGAGGGTAGTATGCTCAGTGAAATAAGTCAGGCAGAGAAAGACAAGTACCAAAGATTTCACTCATCTGTGGAGCATAACAACATAGCAAAAACTGAAGGAACAAAACAGCAGCAGACTCACAGAACCCAAGAAAGGACTAATAGTTACAAAAGGGAAAGGGATTGGGGAGGATGGGGGGGAAGGGAGGGATAAGGGGAATAAGGGGCATTATGATTAGCTCAGATAATGTAGGGGGACATGGGGAAGGCAGTATAGCACAGAGAAGACAAGTAGTGACTTTATAGCATCTTACTATGATGTTGGACAGTGACTGTAATGGTATATGTGGTGGGGACTTGATAATGGGGGGAATCTAGTAACCATAATATTGCTCATGTGATTGTATATTAATGACAGCATAATAAAAAAAAGACTATCAATAGTAGCATTCTTGGTAATAGCCCCAAATTGGAAATAATCCAAATATCCATAAACAGTCGACAGGCTATATAAATGGTGGTGTATTTATGCAAGGAAATACTGTACAGCAATGAAAAAGAGGAAACTACTGTCAAGCACATCAATATAGATGGATCTCACAGGTGTAATTTTGAGCAAGCGGACTCAGAT
>JAVSCE010007653.1:0-235000 GCA_032199065.1 Smutsia gigantea
CAAAGTGTATCGTACCTCTGCCCCTTTCCAGAGTTGTGACCAGAAACCAGTAGGTTGGCGAGTTCGTTGAAGCCGCTGCCAGAGACCCCAGCCATAACCATCTTCAGTCACATGAACATCCAGCTCACAGGGCCTTGATGGGTTTATCACACTCAAGGGCCTATCACACTGTCTGTTTTGCTATAGTAAAGGCAGATGCACATGTCTCATCCCAGTCCCACCTGACACCCTTTTGTACCAACCAGAATAAAGGCTTCAGAATTTGTGCCAAGTGTGGGATAAACACTCTCTAATAGCCTAGAAGACCCAGAAACTTGTGTAGCAATGCTACAGTTGTAGGGGTAGGAAAGGCCTGGACTTTATAACTGCTCCTGATATGACTTTGATCTTACCTGACCAGATGACTCCCAAGAATTTTACAAACCATGTCCCTGAACCTTGGTACTGTTCACAGCCCATCCTTTCTCCTGTAAATGTTGCAGCAATCTAGGTGCTGCACCTTCTAGATCTGAAAGAGAATCGGATGTGAGCATGACATCATCAGTAAAATGGTACAGCCACACCCTTGGCGGTTTCTCCCATGTAGCCAAGTCCTGGGCTACAAGTCCATGACAGATGGTGGGGCTGTGGAGGTATCCCTGTGGAAGGATGGTGAAGGTCCATTGCCGTCCTTCCCCTGTGAAGGCAAACTGTTCCTGATTTTCCTGCTCAATGTCAATGGAAAAGGCGTTAGCAAGATCTACCACATAATGGTATGTTTCTAGTTCATGGCTGAGGGTATCCATCAGGTCTGCAATAGAGGGGACAGCAGCATGCATAGGGGCTATGACTTTATTCAGTTCTCTGTAATCTAGTCATACGCCAGGAGCCATCTGGCTTTTTTACTGGCCACACTGGAGAATTGAAAGGACTATGGGTGGGCTTTATAATACCCACCTTTTCTTTATGCCTTCCAGGCAGTTTGTATTGTTTGATATTAGTCACCCCCCGAGGCACAGGCAAAGCTATGGGCAGGTGCCTAGCATGTCCCCTCAGAACTGCCTTCACCACATGTACTCTCAGTATGAACTCACCGGCAGTGGTCTGCAGCCACAGACCCTGTAGGATATCAATCCCCAATATATACACAGTATACTCTTTTGGGGGCAGACGTCCTATTCCCAAAGGGATTTGGGCTTGTTTCACTCTGATAGCCTTCCCCCCTGTATCCATCTGTGATAGTGGGGTCCTGGGGAACTGGTCAGGGTTACCATGAATCAGTGATATTCAGCCCCTGTGTCCATCAGAGCCAGGGCATGTTGTATGTTCACTGGGGACCAATGGATAGCTATTTCAACATGTGGCCTCTGGTCCCCCCCCTCCGGTCCCTCAGGGCAGATACCTCAACCTTCCCCTCAGTCAAACCGTGCTCCCCAATCATCTTCCTGTGTGGGCACAGGTGAGGTTGGCTCACTCTCCTGCAGGACATCTTGGAAACACACAGGCCAGACTTGTGGCTCTGTCTCTGATCTCTGCCTCTTTGGTCTTAATGTCTGGACTTGTTGCTCTGGTTTCAGTTGTTGCCATAGCTCTAGTAAGATCCTATTTGACTTCCCATCTAATTTCCTTCCATCTGCTCCTGCCCGTATTAAATCAACCCACATCTAGGTCCTTGTAACCTTAATGGGCCCTTTAAATTCTTGTGAGTAGAAGACCTTATTTCTTTCTGAGTTCTCTTTGTTTCAGCCTCTCCTAAGTCTACTACAGTACGTGTCACCTCGCTTATGGGATGCCCTCAGTGAGGGGAAAGAATGGCCACTAGTGATCCAAAGAGGAATGTGGGAGCCGTTTGAAGCACAATACTTCTCATCTCAGTAGTGGAAATCTCTTCATCTGGGCCATAATTCTCTGGACTATAGATGGCATTTCTTATGCGTAGCTCTCGTAACACCTGTTGGAGCTCAGCATACATCTGTCATCTAACAGGAGAGGATGGTAGATCACCCTGATTGGGCCACACAGCACGAAGTGCAGCTATAAGCCAATTGAGGAGGGAGTGGCTCCCTGGGGTCTGTTGTTCATTTTGTAATTGCTGTCTCAAGGCAGGCTGCACTGTCAGGAAAGACAGCTTTCCCATCTCTGATCCCAACAGAACAAGTCCATCCACCCCTAAGTCCCACAGATGTAGGAGCCATGCTGATACTGACTCCGAGAGCTTCTGCCTAAACCGGGAGCCCAAATCCACCAGCTCAGCCTGAGTATAGGGGTGGAGCATAGAGTGCTCCATGACCTGGGGACGGGGCTGCTCCTCTCCTTGGGGAACTTTCAGCTTCTGGGTCTTTATTTTCTTTACAACCACTGGGCGTGCTTTCAATACAGGAGGGGTCAGTGCCTCTGGCACCACCCCTTCATCCTTCCCCAGCTCCTCCATTTCTGGGGCTGATGGCACCTTTCTCTCCCCTCTCCTAAGTGCCTCCTCTGCTATAACCTTTACTTTTTTCTACCATGCCTCGCAGCAATGCTACTCAGTCTTCAGCAGCTCTCTTACCTTCACCTCAATGCTTCGCAGCTGGTGTTCTCGTGCCACCTCCACCTGTGCTTCCCTCAGGAGTTGGTCTTTTTCCTTGATGGCCTTTTCCTCCTTCAGAGCACTTGGCAGCACTGCCATCTCATTCTATAAGGAATCTTTTATCTCTTCAATGGAACCTTGCTGCCGGCATTCTCGTGCTGCCTCCTCTCACATCAATGCCATTTCCTTCTTCAGGGAATCCACAGAAGTTGGTAGCTCGCATTCTCATGCCACCATTTCTTGGGTCTTTTTCAGGAGCATGTTCTCTTCTGTAGGCTTTTTTAATACTGTGAGAAGCAGCCAACCCACAGTCCCCACTGCCATACGGGCACTCTGTCTCTCAAAAGACCTACTTGCTATACCAAGGGCTACCCCTACTGCCTCAGGTATCACCTCCACTTGCTTCCAGTCCTGGGGTGGGGCTCAGTCCTCTAGGAGGCAAGCCACCTCAGACCACATACCCATTGGGGGCAATCCACTGTCTCCGCATTCACAGGGGCAGCCCACTGAAGCGCCCCTCCCATCAGGTCAGCCTGTCTTTTTCCTTGGTCAACAATGAACCCTGCTGACTTCACCAATTGTCTTGCCCGTGGGTTTCAGCCCCAGGCAAGTTCGCTATGGATTCAATGTGACCAAAGAAATTGACAGCAAAACATTCTTTGGGGTGAAAGCGTTTATTACCCAGCTTGTTCTCCCGGCAGTAGGTCGAGCACTAGCATCTCTGCCTCTGCCCAGAGCACTGGGCCAAGCTCTCTATATAGTACAATAATAGCTTATTGCCTAAAGGTGTGGAAGTGATAGCCCAGCAATAGGCCAGTTATAGCATCAGGTGGTTTAAGTTCAGTGAGGATCCTGGCCATAGGAACCCCAACTTCCCCACAAATACCAATGCATGAAATTTTTCTTGTATTATTTAAATTGTAATAGTTTATTTTTATCTGATTTTAAAGTGTTCTAAAAATCGTGTTTTTTTTTAAGTGTACTATTTTATTTTACATTTTTTGGTTTAAAAAATTATATTGGGTGAATTAATCTCAAAGGTTTTGTTAGGTTATGAATACTTTAATTCATTGGGTTTTTTAAAACCACTTTATTGTAGTATGGTTGACATACAAAAAGCTGTACATATTTAATGTACATAACTGAATGACTTAGAGAAAGTATACACCCATGAAACCATCACCACCTCTATGCCATAAACCTGTCCATCAGAAGTTTCCTCCTGCCCTTTTTGTGATAAGAACACTTAGCATAAAAATCTACTCTCTGAGCAGTATTATCCAACACAGTATTGCTAACTATAGGCACAATACAGTAGATCTCTTAAGACATATTTGTCTTGTATAACCAAAATTTTGTACTCTGACTAATCAGCTGCCTCAGCATCACCTGGGAACTCGTTAGATGTGCAAATTATCAGGCCCCCACCCCAGAATTACTGAATGGTAGTGGACGCAGCAGTCTGTGTTTAACCAGCTCTCCAGGTGACTCCAAAGAACACTCAAATTTTAGAATCACTGTTCTAATATTATCATACCTGTGGAATTCCTAACAAGTTTCTTTCTCACTTGTCTCATCAGTAGAGGAAGAGACATTTTTATAACCTCTTATGCTAGGTTTTCATATACTTTTTGTGTTTTTGGCAAATAAATTTATTTTCCTATTTCCAGTAATTCCAGGAGGTTCTAGTTTAGTACTTATGTGCACCAAAGTAGATTACTTTATGTATTTGATTTCATTTTAACTTTACAGTTACCTTTAGGCAGTTTGGAGTGGATGTGGTGGGAGAGAGAGGGTAAAGAGATTTATCTTCATTTCGTGGGTATGGAAATTAAGTGTTACATAACTTGCCCAGTCTCACAGCTAAGGAGCAGTGAACCTGTACTTAGCTCCAAACCCATGCTCTTTCTGAGATAGCATGGTGCCTTTTTTTTAATCCTCCCTTTCATTATTCTCCCTCTGCTGAACTGACATATTATGCCAGTAGTTTTTAACAGGGGTGCAAAATAGAATCACCTGCAAATGGTTAAAATGGCAAATTTTATGATATATTTTACCACAGTACAAAAAAATAGAATTGTCTAAGGAAGCTATTTACACATACGCATGCTCAGAACTCCATCTGGAGAGATTTGGTAGTTGCTGTGGTATGCTCTGGGCAGGTAGATTTTGGGAAACCTCTCCAAGTGATGCTGATGTGTACTCCTTTTGGGTGTTAGTGGCCCATGCTATTCAATTAGCAGTTAACTACAAACTATCTTGAAATATTTTACTGTTGCCCTGTATCATTACTTAATGAATAATTATCAGTTAAATATCACTAAACAAATATTTATTGACTACCTACTGTGTGCCACACTCCATTCTAGGCATAGAAGATACAGTGAACAAGATAGTCAAAAATCTCTGCTCTCAAGAAGTTTACATTCCAGTAGGTGAAACTAATAATATACATATTCCATGTTAGACAGTGGTAAATGCTATGAAAAGGTACAAAGAACAGTTGTAGATAAGAGAGGCAGGTTATTTTATATAGAATGTCAGAGTCAGCCTCCTTGATAGGATGTTTGAACAGAAACCTGGAGGGGTTGAGCTCTGTGGGTATATGGGAAGAGCATTCTAGGCAGAGGGAAGAGCCAAGTACAAGGCCTTGAGGTGGAAATGCCTTTGGCAGGTTCAAGAATCAGCAGATCAGTTAGAAGGCTTTAGTTTCAGGTCAGCTGGAAGATCATAGAGCTTTCTGCTGGAGTAATGAGGTGTGAGATGGAGGCAGGGAAGAGTGATTGAGTTGTGGATGTATTTTGGAGGAAGAGCCAATGGGATGTGGCTGTTCTAGAGCGGGGACTGTATCTTACACTTCTCTGTTTCCTACTACATCAAACATGGTACCTGGACATGGTCCATAGTCTGTTTTGCTGCTTCTAGCATTTATGTGTTGTTTTTATATTTGGATTTCTCCAGCAAAAACTTCTAACTCTGTAAGATGAGAAGAAAGCACATATTCTCCGATTTCTACCTGTATAGTATAGATTTTATATCTGTTCTTCTGAAAGAAAATTTTCTTTGAGGCATAATGCAATCCCAATATAAATGTCACCCTTTTGGGAGAACAAAAGATTCCTGAAGTATAAACAATCACGTTATAAGCAAGGGTTATGTATATGTTTGCCACAGTTGCAAAAGCCATTCTTGCCTGAAAAATTCCTTAGCAGTCATCAAGCCCCTTTACTGAGAGAAAATGAACAAGGTTGAAGTGTGATAGAAAGACAAGGTAAATCTCAAAATGTGACCCTTATCATCATTAGAGAACATAGGCTGGTAGAGTAAATGATGGAGTCAGGAATTGTACCCAGTGTCTGAGGATATCTGAGAATTCTGTAGTACTAATCTTTACCCACTCTTCTGTTCTTGGATTTCTGTGTGGTTTTTTTTATTCGTATTTATATTGGGGCTTATAGGCAAAAACTATTCCACTTGCAAAATATCCTCTTACTTGTAATAATAAAGAGTACTGCAAAGCAGTGTTCCTCAACCATTGGTTGGGTGTTTGAAGTTACCTGGTTTTCTTATGTATAATGAGGGACAGATAATAGTGTTACTGTGATTTTGGATTAGTATAAAATGGAAAAGTAAGATGGCCAAATGGGACAGGAGGAAAGTGAGAAGTGTTAAGTGACATTGTGGTATCCCATAATATTTCTGATCATGACTTAGGCATATAAAAAGATGATCTTATTAAAATAACTTTGTACAAAGGCTATACTTATATGGTATCATAAGTAAAGAATGGGTAAACAGTAGTTCTTATTATGGGAACTCATAATAAAATACAAAGATTTTGGTCTTGGACTCTCCAAGTTTGAAATATATAAATGGAACTTTAACACTGGTGAGCAAAAGCAGACATGGAATCTGCCCTTCTGGACTTTCTGGTCAAGTGAAAAAAGAGTAATCAAGTTAAGAAACATATAAAATAAATTTGGATGCTGATAAGTACAATGAAATTAATGAAACAGAGTGACATAACAGAAGCATGTGTCAGGATATTAAAGCAGTGGAATGCAAGAGCAGGAGCTATAGTGTTTTCTGAAATACGTAAAGCTAGAGGCCATAGGCTTTCTCATGCCAGGGACATTAGTGCTGGGGCTTGGCTGCAGTGGGGGTGCTTTGGGATTGAAAGGGAGGCATCATGAGTGGCTCTCCCTGCTTTGGTATGGATAAATGAAGTTACTTTATTCTTCTTTCAAAATACTCTATAAACACATTTTCAACTCTTTTTTTTCTCTCCTCCTCAAATCAGATAGGTTGTTGCTCTCCTGTTCCCTCATTAAGAAATTCTGGCGCTAACACTGCTTGGCTTAGAAAGAAGAACCAAAGGACCAGCAGGATGGCTGACTCCAGCAGCCCTTGATGTTCTCACTCTTAGCATTCCAGCTGTGTGGAAGAAAGAGAAAAGGGCAAGCCAGCCCGAAGGAATGGAGAGGCAGAGATGGCAGGGCAGACTGTATTCTAGGCTCCCGGCAAGGAGTTGCAAAAAAGAAAAAGGCTTATGAAAGCCCCATCTTAAGTAGGCTCATCCTTTAACCTACTAACACCACTTCCCTTCAGCTGGCCAAGGCCACTTGATAAAAAGATAAAATTTTTAAGTGAGTTAAAAATTTAAGGCACAAGTAAGTTTTAGCTTTACATGATCACTTAATGCTAGATGTCTATTTCCACATTAACTATGATTATATGTCTATGAGATAATTTTAATAACCCAACAAACCTAAAGAAAAACATGTTCACACATAATTATTGAGTTCTCTAAGATAATTAGTTGTCATGTATCTTGCTAGCCACTTGGATAGAGTAGTAAAAAGATAAATTAAGAACTTAAGTCTATAAGCAAAACTTTTCATAAGCCAATAAATTTCTACATGTCAGAGTGGTGATCATTTAAAACAGCTTACCATCTTCATCACTCACTCTTCAACATACTGCAGATGTCCTAAGTACACCCTACTGCTCTCAGGGTAAAGAGCTGTAACTCCACTGTACCTCCCTCTTCCTCCCGACCACCTGACACACACACATGCACACACCTGGTTGAGTGGTTTGCTCTGCTTGGAATGCTCTGCACCTATGTGCCCAGCTGGCAGTTACCCATCCTTTAAAACTCATCTCCAAGATACGCCACCTACCTGCTACCACAGACAGATTTGAGCTATGGGTCAACAGAAGTTTGTGTTGTTTTTTTTAATGGAGACATAATGTTTGAATGTTGATGGGATTTTTCAGTAGATAACAAAAGACTCGTGTAAGTGAAAGGGAAGAAGTACTGGAGCACTTGGTCATTGGCTGGGGGTTGTGGGGGGGGGGTGCCTAATGCACAGAGCAGAGACACATGAAAGTTCTGGAAACAGGCAAGAGTACAAAGTATAGATGTTGTATGTGTGTGGATGTGGTATGAATTCTCTTTGTTTCAGGTTTTTTCCTTTTGTTTTCAGTAAAATAGGAAGTGAGTTTATTGGTGGAGAGTGAGGATGGGGGAGGATGTGTTGGGGTTTGAGGAGAGATGACAAGGTGTTAAGTATTGATGAAGAGCGTAATGGACATGGGATGTTGAGTGTGACTGCTTGGCAGATGAAGAACCTACTTGAGGTTCATGATAATGAATTTAAGGTGAGAGACCAATAAGTGTGGTGCATGTTATTCTCCCACAATGTTCAGCTGAACTCTTGTAGAAGCAGAGTATGTAGAGACTTGTACTTAGCCAGGTTAATAATTTAACTGAGTGAGTATGATGGAGAGCAGAAGGGTTGAAGTGGACAAGAGCAGAGCTGTCAGGAGCATGTGTGGGGAAGTGAGTATTCTAATTGATCACAGACTCTCTGGATGAGGGGAAGGAACACGTTGCTGCCCTCACTGAGCTCCCAGACTCTACCCTGACCCTGTAGTCCCACTCGACTCCATAAGCCTGGCTGTGGAAGTAGGGGAACCTTTGCAGCCTCCTGGGACCTCCTGGCCTCCTGCCTGCCGCATCTAAGATCCCCACTGTACTTAAATCCTAAGGCCCTGCCCTGACCCTGTTTCAGCAAGCTCTGTGTTGCAACCTATTCCTCTTTCCTGGCAAAACAAGAATAAAGCACTCTACTCAGTAGAAAGTGATGCTCTCCGTGGTGGTCTCCATGAAATTGAACCTCATACAGGCCTGTGAGAGAAATGTGCCCTGTATAACGTAAGAGAAATAAAGATGTTTATTAGTTCCTTATATAACTAAAATCAGGAGATACTGTCTCATTGAAGCAAATTATAGCTGTTCTGGAGAACTTTTTAAAAAATAATAGTGTAACATGTAAGAGTATGTATCAAAAGCAGGAAACTGATGCCTTTTTTCTTTGCAGATATCCACAGTTAACTTACAAACTATTAGCAGATAGTAGATAAATTTTTCAAAGGCAAACAGTATCAACTGAGGGTTACCAAGAAGGACAAATAAAGACAGTGATATGCCTAAGGAAGGAAGAAAAAACATGCTTCTATGTTGACGGATAAAACCAACACATTCAGATGATTTTAACAAAGCAAATGAGCATTTGATCACTTATAAACAGCATTACTGATGAATGACACCACCAAGGACATGAGAGAGAAAACTATAATGTTATATTATCAGTAATAGCTGAATTAGTGCCCATGAAGAGACTGTGTAGATTACTTTGTGTCATCAAAGCTGGGAAGCCAGCTGCCTGTGATAGATAAGAGCAGTGGGTGGACCATACATCTGTGATAGCAACAAGTAGTCTTCGTACCTGTTGTGAAGAACCTTCACCCAAAGAACTTGAAAATAAGGAAGTAGGATAGCGCTCTATTAGCTAAATGTGAAATAACAGCTGCTAGTGTCTCAGAGGAGGTATATGCCAAGTGATCAGGAAGAGACAGAACAAGAGCTCCTGGACAGTGAGGATGCTGGAATTAAACGTACAAAGGTAAGGGAGGAATGTGTAATGGAGAAGTGTTGGTCAACGTTGGGCCCTCCAGTTCAGAGAAAGAGGTATCACACATGCAGAAACTGGCAGTTCCCACTCAGGCGAAGCAAATGCCATAAATAACCATATTTGCGTTGCAAGACTATCTCGGTGGACATGGCTGCAGAGGATTATTACCAATACATGAGAGACATTTCAAGTTCCATTAGCAAGATCATCTGTCATTTAAGATGGATCCATCAAATTAATCATAGTCTGATGCCATTCAATATTCGATTACTCTGATTCTCCTTGTTATGATTTTATGCTCACCCAGAAACCTGTAATGATAGCTCACGTTTATTGAATATTTACAAGTTACCACTCATTTACACATTAAACATGTATTATTTCATTTAATCCTCACATGAACCCAGTGAGCTAGGTACCCTTGGTATCTCCCTTGTACACAGAAGTACAAAGTAAGTAATTTGCCAATGGGATTCAGATCCAGACAGTTTGCCTCAATATCGCCTTTTATTTGGAACAACTGTGCTGTACTGTCTTGGCCTCTCATGTAAATCTGCATTATAGGGAGCGAGTACATTAATCCCATATTCTTTTTGATTATATTTTGTCCTATGACAGGGATTACCGAGAAGTGAATAATAAAGTGACTTCTGATTATTTGTCAGAGGGCCAAATCCTGGAATGGGGCAACCCAACAGAGGTACTAGCCAGAAGGGTTTTGTGGCCAGCTGCTGGCCTCCCTTGGCTAGGATTACCCAGTGATCTGTTGGCCGCCTCAGTGAGAGAGCTTTGCAAAATTAAGAGTCCTGGTGCTAATCTCTCAAAAGATTCAGATTTAATTGGTCTAGGATGGGGCCCTCAAATCTATTCTTTAAAAAAATCTTATTGGAGATTGTGGTACCCAGGTAAACTTGAGAACCACTGCTGTAGGTGATACAGTGACTCTTCCTCTGTTAATTTGTACAACTGCCTAGTTCCAATCTAAGAAAGGGAGATAAGCTTTAAGCAGAAGTTTAATGATGTTTGTGATGAAGTAAATGTAAAGATCAGTTTGAAATATAAACTCCTGCTGCCAGGGACCAAATGTTATTAACTTTAAGATGTGTTGCATACACATAATATGGGTGGGTGGGGGAGCACAGGGAATGCAGTATAGCACAGAGAAGACAAGTACAAGAGTGGCTGTATAGCATCTTATTATGCTGATGGACAGTGACTGTAATAGGGTATGTGGTGGGGACTTATAGGGGGGAATGTAGTAAGCACAATGTTGCTCATGTGAAACCTTCATAAGATTGTATATCAATGATACTTGAAAAAAAAAAGATGTGTTGCATAGTCATGTGGATTTTAGGCCTGGAGCTGCACAGCCTAGGGATGGGTGCTCTCTCTGCTACACAGCTGCGAAGCTGTGGGCCGCCTGTCCTGGCTCTCCTGTACTGCATTCCTCATTTGCTGGTGGAGGATTGTAACGGTCCATACTATAATCCATACAAAGCCTTGAGCTCAAAGCCTGATAATTTAGTAATGTAGTCAGTGCTCAGTAAATGTTAACATTTGTTGCTATTTAAGTGTTTTTTCAACTGGATATATCTTTGGTGAACCTAACTCCCTTTCAGACTCAAGTGTTTCTTGTGGCTACAGCATCTGTCTGTACAGCCTCTGGGAGAATGAAGACTAGTTGGTCTCCATACAGTCTTAACCATAGATTGGGACCTTTTTAACATCATTCTTGGACCAGTTGAGTTAGCCAGTACAACAATTGAACAATTAGATAGCTTGGTGTTAAGTCTTTAAGATATTTTTTTAAGTGTTTTACAGCTAGTATAAATCAAATTATAAACTAAGAATCAAAGGTCAGTTTTGTAGTGATGAATTTTTTAAGTATCTGAGAGAAAATGAATCCACTTCCCTGGATTTCCTTAAGATTCTAATTTGTAAAAGATTGTGCTTTATTTCACAACTTTAAAAAGCATGAAGGAGATGTATTTTCTAGAGTGTTTTTTTAAAGAAGAATAAGCTACTTAAGAGCTATTTTGTGCAAATTAATTCAATTTTAAACGGATATCTAATTCTGTAAGTAGACATATTTAATACTCCCAAATTAAGCGTGTAAGGCATTCTTTTCTATATATTGTAGACCTACAGAAGTAAAATTAAAGAAATGTATGTATCATATCAACATGCTTTGGTTAAGAAAATAGGCTCTCAACTCAAGTCCTGGTTTTCACCACTTACTGGCTCCATGACTTTTGGCTGAAGTTCTCAGTCTTCATCTCTAAGAGGAATAATATTATTACCTAACTAACAGGGTTCTTATGAGGATTTAATTATTAAATTGTGTTGAATTAGATACATTCAACTAAGTTTATATTCAACTATGAAGCATTTAGGGTGGTGCCTGGTACATAAACCCTTTAAGTGTTAATGACTATAACGACAACTACCACCAAATCGTTTGAACAAAAAAGAAAACTCAAGTAAAAAAAAATTTTATTTTAACATCTTAAAATTTTCTCTAAAACTAATTTTAAAATTTCTAAAAAATATTTTAATAAAAAATAAATTTTGGCCTTAGCCTCTGAAAAAAATTTAATTCTTTTAATGTAACATTTTATGTAATAAGTTTAATTAATTCCTGTGCCTGTGGGATGGCTTGTCTGTCATGTTTACTTGGTGGTCAGATTTAACAGATGCTGGAGGTGTTTTTTTAGGGGGTAGGGGGATGATATTTCTACATAAATTCTTTTCCTTTGTAAAGTTAAAAACATCTTTAAAATTTGACATAAAATTTGTGATTTCACATCAGGAAAACCTGGATTCAAGTCTCTGTGCTGCCATTCATCAGAGTAGACAGATTATCTGGCCTGTAGGAACCACTGCACCTTCCTCTGTAAAAGTAGAATAAAACCCTTATCTCAAATGTTGGTGTGAAAAATAAATTCACCTCCTGGTAGGGCTTTCTCCAGAACAGCACTATTCAGCAGAAATAAAACGTGAGCCACATGTGTAATTTAAAATTTTCTAGTAGCCATGTTTAAAAAAACAAATGAAATTAATTTTAATATGTTTTATTGGATCCGATGTCTAAAATATTACTTCAACATGTAACTAATATAAAAAATACTGATATTTTTTTCATGCTGAAAGCTGAAATCTGGTATGTATTTTACACTTATGGCACATCTCAAACTAGCAACATTTCAGGTGCTCAGTAGCCACATGTGGCTACCATATTGGACACTCCAGATCTAGAATATAGATCAATACTCCCCATCAGCATCCTTGGGCACTGGTGCTGCCTTGGCCTTAAGTATTTAACACAGCCTTATTCTTGAAACTGTGTGTACCTCTGGATGCATGAGCCTTACGTTTCTTTCTTCAAGCTAGATTAGTATCTGTGCCCCTGGGAGGACAGCCCAGATGAGGACTTGCTCTGGGCATGTTATGTGCTTCTCTGTTTGGCCAAGAGTAGTAGACAGCCAGGAATTCCTGAACTCCTTGACTATGTATAATAAACCTTCTGGACCACCAGAATGGGAGTTTAGGACAGGTAATACCCCTTAATTTTTGCCTCTTGTCTTTTTTTGTCTTTCCCAAATTGTAGAGTTATCTAGTGTCCCTGGGAAAAGAACAAACATCAGCAATCTTCTAAGGAATTCACCTTCTCTGTCCTCCACTTCATTATGTCTTAACAAGGCAGCCCTCCGTTCCCAAACATTATTTTGACTTTTTAAAAGACATTTTAGAACCTTTGGGGGCCAAGAGATTTGGAGAACAGAGGAGGTACTCATATTTCAGTTTTTTAAAGGTTTTCTGTTATGGTCTTTCATCCAAATTTTGGGAGAATTGCAGTGAAGGAATGTTCCCCTAATAGCTGAAAGCTGAAATGCGATGGTAAAAAGAGATAAAGAATATAGTACTCAGATGTCCTCATCCAGGAAAAAAATCTACTCAACTGTCACCTTCTTAGAAAATCCTTCCCTGATTACTCTAAAATAGCTGCCAGCCCCAGCAGCTATTTTTTTTTGTAAATATCATTTATTACTAACCAAAATTCTTTGCCTTCCCAAATAGAGTATAAGCTCCATAAGGGCATAAACTTTGTTTTGTTTACCCCTGCATCCTGAACTCCTAGTATAATCCTGGCCTTCAATAAGCGTCTATTGAATCAATGAATAAGTGAAAGAAAATATCAAGATATTATTTGTATGTTCTAATGATCTTAAAATTAGATTCCTAGAAAAATTCTTCCCTAACCATTGTTGCTCTGACCAGTATATGTGATATGCTTGAATGTTCAGACCTAATCTCAGTGATAGGAATCCTAGTATTTACTCTTGATCAGTTGTTTAAGAGAGACTTTTACTTCTTTTTAGACAGTGTCGGGGCATGAGAAGTGGGGAGAGAAGTAGTTTGTAATAGAGTTATAAAAGGGAATTGGGAAGCTGATCTGTACCAGACGAAATGTCAGCTTATACAGGGTAAGAAAAATGGAGAAGGATGTATTGGGAAAAGGAATCGGATTGAAAATTTTTTATAGCTCAGGTGCTGTAAATATGTCTAAAGTTTTTGGGCAAGACAGTTGGCATAGTAGGTAGTAGAAGTTTAGGGAAAAAGCGAAAGAGATTCACAGACATAGTAGTAGTAGTTGAAGGAAATGTAGGCTGTGTAGGCTTGTGATCGAAAATTCACAAGCCGTATTTCCATCGTCTTTGTATATTTATTTAAAATCTTAATTATTCCTGTCAGTTTCTCAGTAATTCTTACAGTTTACCTCTTGGGCCTTTGTACCAATTGATGTCACTACCCATACTTTGTGTTCTGTGAAAGTGTGGCACCTGTGAGCACAGACTGTCACACTCTGCAAAGACTCGAAGTTCCTCTGTGACCCCCAGTTTGTCCAGGAGCACCTACCAATAAAACATAATGTGACCATGTTGAAAACTCTCCAGTTTTATTAAGAACTATTTATGTTGCATTCAAATAGGTCTGCATGTATTTCTTTTGCTAAAAGTTTATCAGTTCTTAACTTTTTGGTCTACTTCTTTAAATGAGAAAAACCTTAAAAAGCTGGTATTTTATGTACATACACCAGCTTTTTTCATAAAAAGTAGTGTGAATAAATTTGGTTTGTGAATATACTTAAAAACAATAAGCAAAATAGTCTGTACTTTTTTATATTGTGGCAGTTGGCTCTACTTTACTTGGGTGCTTTTTATAGTGTTGCAATTTGAAGGTTTTATATTGAGTTTGATTTAAAAACAGTAATCTACCTGTAGTAGGTAATTTTTAAGGACATTTCTAATTACATTTAGTTTAACTTTTAAATTCACTGCATTTTAACTCCTTTCTTCTTAGTCTGTAAGACTTGTATCGTCCAGCACTTTGAAGATAGCAATGATTGTCCGAGGTGTGGCAACCAAGTTCATGAGACAAATCCATTAGAAATGTTGAGGTAAGTAAATATATTTTATAGCTCATCTAATCTAAGTTACATGACTCTTAATTTTTATTATACATCACAATATTTGTTGGTGCCTTGACTCATATAGGTTCATATAAGTTTTATGAATATTATGAGTTTCATATTAAAGCATTTTATTTCCTTTTACAGTATTTTAAGAGGAATTAAAAATAAGTCTGTACATGTTAAATATTTAAGAAATACATTTTCAAATTAAAAACTAATTTTACCTTTGGCTCTCAGAGTTACTTTACTTATACTTATTTTTAATATTTTAATATTCTACAACAATATTCTACTTTTGTTGAGCTACATGGTAGTGGAAAGGGCAGCCCTAATAGTAAGGGAGACTAATCTTGGTAATATTAATTTTTTTTTCTTACATTCAAAAAAGAGTATACAAACATTATTCTAAGTAAACAATAGTCACTGAAAAAAAATTCTTTAAGTATAATAATATATTTTTAAAGCTGGAAGTGGTTTATAAAATCCTAATCCAAAATCTTTTTTCCAGATTAGGAAATTGAAAATTATAGTAGTGACGCAGCCTTGAGTGTGGTCTCAACAATCAGTTCCCAGCTACAAGCCAAGTGTCCTTAACCACTAAACCCATTTTCTTCCTACTGTTCCTGTTCCTACCATAGCTCTACCACGGATCAACTATGTGAACTTAGGGAAGTACACATCTGAAACGAGAATAGTCTCTAAATAGCCTTTATATAATGCTTATATCTGTGTGGTGTTTGCCATCATTCTATAAATCTGGATTTGCAAGTCTTACATTTCAGACTTTTTTCTACTTTAGGTGCCTGTAGTTGGACTAATTTGTTGACAAGTAAATGTCTAGCCCAGTGATTTTCAAAGTGTGGTCCCCAAACCATTAATATCTTGCTAGAAATGACAGTTCTTGGACGCTACCTCAGACTGACTGACTCAGACACTCTGGAGTGGAGCCCATCTTAGTTAGCAAGCCCTCCAGGTGATTCCTATGTATGCTGACATTTGAGAACCACTGGTCCAGTCCACCCTAGTCTGTAGTCCTGAGCGAGTCTTCTAGTTAGAGTCATGCCAGTGCTTCCCAGCTAGGGGGGTTTTGTCCCCAGTATACCTCACACTGCCTAGAGACATTTGCGGTTGTCAGGACTGGGTGGGTGCTGCTGAGACCTCGTAGGTAGGGACTTGGATGCTGGGCGCTGCCGAGCATCCTTCATTGATAGGAGAGCCGCCTTCCCCAAGACCCAGCCCCCAGTGTCAATAGTGCTAAGGTCAAGAGACCTTGATTTAAATAATTTAGAAAATAGAGCAAAATTTTCCTCTCAATTTTTTTCCTGATGCTTTTATCAAAAACTGTAATAGTTGATAATTATTACCTAATCCATATTAAAGTGCTGTGTTGTAAGACAAATTAACTTTTGATTTTGACTGATAGATAGCCGAAGGAATCCAGTCACTATTTAATCAAATCTAATCCCTTGTCTAAAGTATGATATCTATTTTTTAAACTTTCTATTTGGAAGAAAATTAAAACTTACAAAAAAATCACAAAAATAAAAGTAGTACAAGGAATACTTGTATTCTCTTTACCCAGATTAGTCTATTGTTAACATTTTATCTCATTTATTATTATGTGCATGCATGCTTACTCGCTATATTTTTCTGAACCATTTGAGGGTAAGTTACATACATCATGGCCCCTTCCCCCTAAATACTTACCTAAGAATAGTGATATTATCTTACATAGTCACAGGATGATTGCATTGCCATAATACTTTACCCTCCATATTCCAGTTTTGTCAGTTTTATCTAATGATATTCTTTATAGATACCCCACTAAACTGTTTTATCCCATTAAAATTACTACAAAGGAATTTTTTAAGACATAAACTCACAGAAATAGTAACAAGAACTTCAGTCTTCCTGGCACCTAGGATAACTCCAGGGACAGTATAGGTTCTCGATAAATACTTGTTGCAAGGATAAGGACTGATGGTAGTGATAGCTGAGCAGACCCAGGACACCAAGGTATAGTAGGAGGCGGCAGAGGAAGGATCTTTAACAAAGGTTCCTCCCAGCAGGCTTTCTCTTAGTGGCCCAACCAGATCACATGCCAACCCCTAGGTAATGGAGTGGTTTTTGAGATGCTATAGCAAATCATGATTCATCCCTGAATCTGGACACATTGCTGTCAGGATATAGTCAGATTTTGCTAATAAGGGGAATTCAGCCTTCTTCAGTAGGTTAATACTGTGTCTGCTACACAGGTACCAACAGATTTTCCTCCTACTGGGGAAGGATCCTCCTCCTTTCTGAGGAGGCAGTTGGAGGATGTGCCAGAGCTCAAACCAGGAAAGAAGAAGGGACTCTAATATGGAGAGAGGCCCAGGAGCATGACAGTCGTGCAGCAGGCCCAGAGAGCGAGCAGTCTGTGTCAGTGTGGTCTAGCGCGGTGGCCACCAGCTGCTGTTGACCACCTGTGATGGTGCTGGTACATCTGAGAAATGGAATTTTTAATTAAAAAAAGAAACAGTATACTTTCCCATTCAGTAAACCTCATTAATTAAAAATTACTAAATATATTTTAATATATAAACATTACTAAAATTAATTTTACACAAAACATGTAAAACACTTGTTAATGAGCCTATTAAAAAATTTAAAATTAACATATCTGACTCACATTGTATTTCTGTTGGACACCACTGATACCAATGGTAGGAGGATGGAGAACTCTGTGGCATCAGTCATTCAACAAATATTTACTGAACACCAGCCATGTCCAGGTACCACTCTTGAAGAATTTTGCCCTTGTAAGAGTTAATATTTTTGTAGGGAGAGAGCAGACAAACTGTATAATAACTAAATATGATAGGTTAAAAAGTGCAAAGGGCAGAAACAGGAAGGTGCTGCAGTTAAGGGGGTGTCAGGAGTGTGAAGGGAGAGACAGACTGCAGCTTTAAATAAAATGCTAAGGATAGGCCTCACTGAGAAGGTGAATTTGAACAAAGAATTAATGTCTGTGAGGGAGCCAGCCATGTATAAATCTCGGGAAAGCATGTCTGTTCCAGGTAAAGGGAGCAGCCAGCGCTAAGGGTGTAAGTCAGGAATGCACCTGCAGCTTGTTTGAGGAACAGCAAAGAAACCAGTTCAGCTGGGAACAGTGAGTGAGTGAGAAGGTAGTGGGAGATGAGGTCAAAGAGAGACTGGAAGTCCAGGGGCCTTGTAGGCCACTGTAAAATCTTTGTGTTTTACTGTCAGTAAAGTGGGGAGCCACTGCTAGGATCGACGTGACCTGGCTTATTTTAAGTGGATCGTTTTGGTGACAGCTTGAGAATACACTGCACAAAGCAAGGGTAGGAGCAGGAGAACAGTTAGAAGGTAATCACAGTGGTCCAGATAAGAGATGGCAATAGGAGAGGGGACAAGAGATGGTCATATTCTGGATATAGTTTGAAGGGAGATCCAGCAAGATTTGCTGAGGGATTGGGTAATAGGGTTTGAGATAAAGAGTAGCGCATGATTCTAAGATTTCTGATGTAAGCAGTCAGAAGAATGGAGCTGTCATTAACTGAGATAGGGAAGACTAAGGATAGATTTCAGGGAGGGGTAGACTGGGAGTTTGGTTTTGGACATGTTGGTCAGTTAATCATTGCAAAGAGGGAAAGTTGGCAAGTAAGTATATAGGTCTGTGCTTCAAGGGAGAGGTATGGCTAGAGATAAATACTAGTTAGTCTTTAGCATATTTAAAGTATTTAAAACTGTGAGACAGGTTGAGATCACTTATAAAGGTGAGTACAGAGAGAGAAGAGTAGAGGACCAAGGATTGAGCCCTGGAGCATTCCAAAATTGAGAGAGCAGGGAGAAGAGGAGGAACCAGCAAAGGAAACTGAAATGGTACCATCAGTAAAGTAAAAGGAAAAATCCAGGAGTGAAAGTGTATCAAAGAAAAAGGAGTGATCAACAGTATCAAATATTGTTCAGGGTCAAGGAAGGTGAAGACTGAGAACTGAGAGTTGGATTTAGCAACATAGAGGTCATCAGCCTTGGCAAGAGCACTTTCAGTAGAGCTATGAAGCAAAAATCTAATCGGTTTGTTTCAAGACAGAAAAGGAGGAAGAAGAATTAGAAAAGTGATTATAGACAATGGTTTCAAGTTTTGCCACAAATGGGAGCAAAGAAATGGGGTGGTAACTGTTAGTGGAAGTACAGTCAAGGTTTCTCTTCTGTTTTGATAGGGGAGAAATAACGGCACATTTGAAGGGAATGATCCAGTAGAGAGCATAAAGTTAGTAATGCTGGAGAGTGGGTGGCAGGGGAGGATTGCTGAAGCCATGGTCTTGAGTAGGTGAGAGGGACTGGCATCTAATAGGGTGGGAGGTGAGGTCAGCTTCATAGAAGAGCACTGACAGATCATCTGAGCAACAGGCAGGGGGCAGAGCACTCATGGGTGCAGATGCTGTAGCTTGATATGGTGGTCAGAGTCCAAGGACAGCCTTTCACTGAGAAAGTGTTTATCAGCCAAGAGTAAAGACGGAGAAGGGGGACGTAGAAATTTGAGGAAAGAAAAGTGTTTTCAAGACTGCAAGACAGTAAATGGACTGAGGAAGCACAGCATGGCTCCTGGCAACCTTAAAGATATATTTGCATTGTACTTAGGAATTTGAAGGGGTGTGGCTGTGCTGTTTTTTTTTTCCCAGCCATAGGTGCAAGTGCAGAGTTAACGAAGAGTTGCAGTTATGCCAGGTAATTTTGAGCAAGTTAGAGATGGGCAAGGAAATCAAAGGTACCTGCAAGGGTGTGGCTTTAATGACTGACCATGGAGTACATCAGTCCTAAACTGAATTAGAAAGACAGAGAGGACATCAAATTGGTGAGGGATGTCTAGTTGATTCCTGATCTGTTTGTACATAGAAGAAATTCTTTGAAAGAATTTGGGAATAGGTACATAGAAAATGAAGAAAAGAAAGCTATTACTAAATCCAGGGAAAGAAAAACGTTGAACGAGGGGATATCTATAATCAGAGTATACTGTGAATATTTGTATAATCATAACTATGTAAACACTGGTTATTAAAAATGTCATAAGACTGTATCATGAAGATGAGAGTGGGGAAAAATTGTATGTTGGGAGGAAGTGACAGGATGCTACCAGAGAACCAAACCTTTATCTTCTATAAAAGGAAATAGAAAAACCTAAACAGCAGAAAAAGCATGATTTTAATGTGTGTGTATATATGTATGGTTTTGTGTACGTATTTACGCTTTATAGATATATACATACATGTTTTACATATATATGGAAGTAAACGCTGGAAGAAACAGGCTGGGTTTGAAAGTGCTTTACCTCTGGAGTTGTAGAAATCAGGTGCAGGGAGGGTGGGGTGTGAGAATGTATTTTAATATAAGTTTTATGGGGAAGTTTGATTTGTAAATTATATACATATGATACTTTGATAAGAACAAAAATACTACATTAAGATGAGAAATACTTGTTTTAAGTCCAACTGCTATTAAACAGTCTGGGACAACCTTGTGGATGAATCAGTATTTGAGTCTTGTGACACTGCTTTGCTTGGAGAGAAGGAAAAGAGTGTTTGAGGCAGGATGAAGAGCAGCCTGAGGGAGAAAGCCAACTGGAGGAGACAAGGCTCTTAGGGATGACTAAGGTAGCCAGTTGGCTGGGCAAGAGAGTTGATCAGAGAATAGCACCAGTTAGTTTATAGGTTGGACTTCAGGTAACTAATACTTGAAGCCAGGTGGTGAGAAGAAATTAGTTCTTGAGCAGGCAAATAATGATCAAATTAGTGCTTAACGAAGGTTCATGGGCATGTCAGGTTAAAGGAAAGTAGCTCAGTACTGTCCTCAAGGGCTGGTGGTTGAGAGAATGGAAAGATGAGGAGGTGTGGAAAGACGAGGTGGGAGAAACATTGAGAAGTAGCTGTCGGTGGGACTTGGCAAGAGTGTGAATGGAGAGGTTAAGATTATTCTTCCATTTTGAACCTATTTGGGAAAGAGATAATATTTCTATTTTGTTGAAGGATAGATGAGCAGTCTTATGTAGATAAATAAAAAATGGTGCTTGAGTTAGTTAACTCTGTTGAATAACTGTTCAATAACTGTTGGAAATACAGAACTTGATCTCAGCAAAGAGGTGTATTGTGTGTTTGTATATATATGTTATCTGCCTATATGTTAGGTTTCAAGTCACAAACGTGGGATGCAATCCTTAAGGAAAGCAAAGATCAAAGAGGGTAGATCAATGGATAATATGCATACGTAGAGGTAGTTAGGAAAAGAAAAATACTTAGGGAATAAGAAAGAGTAGCTAGCAAAAAAAAAGAAAACCCGGAAAGGATATTTTTCAAGGAGGCAGTGTTAGGCAACACCCAAATTACTGCAGAGTAACGCAGAAGAAAAATGACTTTTAAAAATAATTCAAAAATTTTAAACCTGTTCAATATGGATGTTATGGATGATTTGGGGAGTTCAGTAGACTAAAAGAAGCAAAACAATATACAACATGTAATGTCAATTTTGCTTTCAAAGTTTTTCTAGTTGGAGGAAAAGACTGAGAAGCAGCTTATGAAAATAAGCAAAGGTTTTTGGATTTTTTTTTAGATGTAAGAAAAACCATACATGTTTGCAGTCAGAAGAGGACTGCTGCTGAACAGGATAGAGGAGATGGAGAGAGAAAGGGTGTTGTGGGAGCAAGAAAAAGAGATTAAAAAATGAAAGCCATGAAAAGGAGGAGTTACACTTACATAGCAGGGAAAGGAACAAAAACATCAAGATATTTTACATTTTTTTGTCTAGGAAGATAGAATGACCAAATGTTCTAAATCGCTCAGAAGAGAACAGAAGTTATTTACTTTACAGGAAGGAACTACAACTGTGGTAGAGATTTTGAGAGCAGGTATACCAGCGATGACACCATCCCTGAATGTCATGCTTAATGCAATAAAAGCATTTATTATTCCTCACAGTTGTATGTGGTCACAGAATCTAGGTGGTTCTTCTGATCTTGGCGGCTGGGCGCCCTCACGGGATTACAGGCAGCTGCTGGCTGGTCGGTTGCTCTGCCCATCTTGGCCAGAATCGCTCACGCGGGGCTGGGCTGGCAGTAAACTGGTCTGAGATGGCCTTGGTAGGCAGTTGCACTCCTGTGTGCAGGGCATCTCATCCTTCAGACTTGTTCCCACAGTGGCAGGATCCTGAGAGAGATCTCACACACATGAGCATGTGACACCTCCTAAGGCTTAGGCTCAGAACTGAGCACATTGACACTTGTGCCACATTCTGTGGATGCATGTTTCAAGGGTAGCCAGTATTCCCTACATGGGGAAATAAACTCTATCCCTTAATCGAGGGAAGAATTTCAAAGTCATGCTTAGCGTGTATAGATCCAGGGTGAGCTAGGGACCAGGACCCTTTCTGTAATCAGTCTACCACTGTGGGAAAGACTGGAACAGGTGTGCTCCCCATGCAAGGGAATTGGGTGTAACAGTTGTGCTAAAATTGTGTATGTTCTGCATTTGTGATACATATCAGATATACATTTGAAACTGTCTTATCTGATTTTGATGTCTTCATTGTTAGTATCTTTTTTCCTCTTTCGAAGGTTGGATAATACATTAGAGGAAATTATATTTAAGCTGGTCCCTGGACTACGAGAACGTAAGTTGCTCTTTGGCTTCTTGCACATTTCTGTGTTTTATGAAATCAGCATTTCTTTTAAAGATTTTATGGTTGTTTCTATTATTTTTATACTTCTTTTTTCTTTTAAATTAGAAGAACTTGAGCGTGAATCTGAATTTTGGAAGAAAAATAAACCTCAAGAAAATGGACAAGGTGACTTTTTAAAAGATCTCTATCTGATAGAATCTCTCACACTAGTCAGTTTTTTTGTAGCTTTGGTGAACTAATCTCTCTCTTAAAGCACAAATTCCACCTGTACAGAAATCACATATCCCTTTCCTTACATTTTGAAACTTTGATTATAAACCTTGTATATGAGATCATGAGATTTAATTTATATACATGTATGTAAATCTGGAGTCACTCCAGCTGAAGGTAATTAGAAAAAGGAAATTGGAATTTGGGAAGAGAAAAGGGAGAAAAAACAGAAAACTTGACTACTGATTATAGCAGCATTGGATGAAGAGTTAAAGGAAACTGAAGTAAGAAATAACCAAAGCCAGCAAACTAAACGGTGGGGATTTTTGGTTTACTGTATTTTATTTTGTATGTTTGACTTAATAGCAAAGGGAACTGAGATGTGGCTGAGAGCCATTTCAGGGGATCTTTCTATGCTCTGAGAATCTGGAATGAAGTTTTCATAGATGGAGCTCAGATGATATAAATTTATATATCCTAGATTTGAAAATAATTTTCCAGATGTTTATGGGAATTTTTCCCATCTCCTGAGTATCCAAATTTCTAGGTCCCAGTAGACTCAGCAATGAGTGATTTGTAATAATTTCAACAAAGTAGCAAACATTACTGGGCAGAGAAAAGGCTTAAAAAAGTATGTATATAATTCACACATAGGAAAAGAAAAAAATATAATGTAACTGAAAATCATAAGGAAGTAGTGTCCTTTCCCAGTGTTACTTAATGAGATTTATTTCAAGATGACCTGAATACTATTGAATCTTTTAAGGATATATGTGTGTGTGCGTGTTTGTACTTACTTGTAAGCTTAGTCTCCTACCCCTGGTTTTCCCGTAAGATTGTGGAATTGTCCTATTTTATTAGTTCAGCCTAACAGTGCAGGGCTGGCTTCACATAGCAGAGGAGGCTTGAGAATAGTTCTGAATGACTGGAATAAAGTAGCAAGGCATTGTTCTGATCTATAACAACAAAATGGCAAAGCCAAGCCTGACCAAAAAATGACTTAAAGACTTGCTTCACCCAAGTATAAACTGTAATTTAGACAGTAGTGATATAGTAAAAACAGATAATATAAAGTTGACTAAACATTCCAGTTTTTGACTACCTTTTCAAGAGGACAGGAGCACAGGGAATTGTTATCAGAAGCTATATGGTAAATTTAGTTTAGTCCATGACTCTATGTATCTTATATACTTGTGAAGAACCACAGCCTACTTTGTGTTTATCTTGCTTTTCCCATTACTTCTCCCTTTTTAAAAAAGTATTTTATAATATTTGGTCTTCAGTTGAGGTGGAGAATTTGGATCTTTTCTTGGAGCTCGAAGTTTGGTTCATAAAAGGCAGCTCCTATCGAAGTGAGTTGTAAAAGAAAGAATGCAGAGGAAAACTCACCTGTCCTTTACGATACAACTGTGATGCTTTTACTACAGTCATTAAAGAGGAGCTGACCTATCACTTTTTTTCTGGGCTTTTCTGTACTGTGATATTTGGCTAATTCTTTCAAGTTTCAACTTAGAAGATATTTTATCTGGAAATCTTCCCTGAATCTCTGCTTTGCCCAGAGTTTGGGTTTATTACCTGTCGTATGTGTGTGCACATAGTCTGTTTTACCTCTTCCATCTGTTTGTTTTCTTTACTTGCCTGTTTCTCCTCCTGTACCCTGACCACTATGAGAATAACATTCTAGCTTCAATATTGTTCTCTCAGGCCTAGTACAGTGCCTGACTAACATAGAGTTAAAAGTACTCAATAAATGAGTGAATCAGCAAATATACTTGCATTGTATGTAGGTTGCAGGTATTTCATTGGTTAAATACATGTGCATAATATGAAGTATGCTATTCAGATTTCTTTATGGGGTTTTAACATGTTGCACAGCTACATTCATACTCATTCTACCTGTTATATTTTGCTAGGCTGGTTTTATGAAATCTAATAATTTGAAATTTAAATGTATATAAGTTGGAATATTTTTATGTCCTGTCTACTTTCAATTGTGCAATCAGTTTTGGGACCAAATATAGCTAGCCTGAATCATGCGGCTGTCCCAGTGATCCTAGAAATCTTAGGGTATGTTAGTAAGTGACTGACTGTTTTTAAAAAATATATTTTCGTTGTTGAGTTGGTTGAAAAATGTTAAAGGTAATAAAATTTTAAGTTATTCTTCACCAAAAACTGCACATGTTTTTTAAAGTTGATTATTGTTTTGATTAATACAGTGTTGCTTAACTTTAAAATCAACTTTGAATTCTAACTTAGTTTTGTTTAAATTATACAGATGATACTTCAAAAGTTGACAAACCTAAAGTAGATGAAGAAGGTGATGAAAATCAAGATGACAAAGACTATCACCGAAGTGACCCACAAATTGCTATATGTCTAGATTGTTTAAGAAATAATGGGCAATCAGGGGACAATGTAGTAAAGGTAAGTGGACACCAAGTACAGATGTATTTTTATGACTATTTTATAGTAAACCTTTGATAATTGTTGAATTTTCCTAATGTTTCAAAATGTTTGCTTTCAATGGTTTTATTAACATATTCAAGTAGGATGTCATTCTCTGACAGTCCCATATCTACAAATGGCCAAGCAGTTGCTTCTGCAGGCACCTGATTTCAAACCCCACAAACCCCCACATTGAACCATCCTGGGCCAATGACACCATCTAGTGGCTAATGCCAAGAATCACACATTTCTCTTTTCACCTCCTTTTATACCTTTGTTGGGAGGTCATATACATTGTTATTCCCTTTTCACGTGTGGTAACCAACTCGGACTCAGATCATTTTATGTCTGGCAGTGTTTCAACCCTTTTATTTACCCTCTTCTAACTTTTTCTCCTTTATTTTTATTTGCATCTGAAAAATCTATCCATGTCATAGGTAATACATATAATGAATAATTAATTGGTTTTGAAATAAAATTGGATGTCATAAAGTACCTGTGAACTTTTAAAGTCCTTTAAGGATCCCAAATATTTCTTATAGAATCTCCATTTCTAATCCAATTTCCCTATGTGTTTATCTGCTAATTGAACCTGTTTGTAAAGAGTCTCTGTATTAGTTTAAACACCCTACTCACTTCCTTTGATTTTCTTTGGTCTTTAAATGGTGTTATTTAGATAATGTTTTCTGATTTTTTACTGCAAGCAACTTTCATTTTCATTATATATATTCACTATTCATAATGAAAATATTTCATTATAAATGTTCACTGTAAATGTACTTCAGCTCTTAAATAGATTTTTGTCACTTTTATCCTAATAATTATCATCCATTAAGAATATAGTGTCTTTGTAGTCCATATTTTATTCAAATACCTACATTCAATATTCACTGTCTCTTATTTTCTTTTACTTCCAATGTGTAATCTTTAGGCCAGTGGGTTGAATTTTATACTAATACATTCAATGATATTTTCCCATTAGGAAATTAAAACCAGTTTTTCAACTCATATTTCCCATCTTGCAACAAATATATATGACCATAGTGATTCATTAATATTTATCCACTTTGTAAATATTAGGCAGTGAAAATATAGTAAGGTTTTTTTTCACTCAAGAACTTTGGTTAGGTCTTATATATATAAACAATTAAATTGGTTTAGTCAGGAGGGCTGGTTGGACAAGGCAGGTAGTAAGTGCAGCAATCTTCAGAGAAGTGGCCACTGTACTTATTGATCCTTTCAGTGTTTTCATCAGGGATTTCAATAACCTTACCTTCCTCTAATTGCGAATCATTTCTGTATCCCCTTTTGGGTAGGTTCTTCTTAATAGAAATTGTGATCATCCTTTAGCTCTCTAATACATGTGTTAACCTTGTAGTGAAAATTTAAGTCAATAGAAAGGCTGAATATCTTTTCATAAATCAATGTGAAGTCTACTTCTTCGCAGGATTTCTAGAATGAAAGTTATAAAGCATTGAATTTTAGAAATTCATCTCAAAAAATTACTATTCTTTGCCTTGATATCATCCTCTTTTTGACATCTTTGACATTCACTATTCCAGTTGACCTTTTATCCATTCACTCTTTCCTTTATAGACTTTTCTTCATCTTTGTGCCTTCATTCTTAAAACAACTTTCATAGCATATATGACTTCTGCTCCACTACCCTTATTCTCACCTTTTCTCCCTGGCCATTCCCACACTAGCTTTCCTTCTTCCTGGCTTCTACTTGGTATATGTGAGTATATCCTAATACCCAGCTGTCCACTCAGTTATTCTTTATCTGCGTTCATCATAGGAAGTCACTTCCATTTTTTGTGGCTTCAACTATATAAAGGATTTTTTAATCCCTCCAAACTCATTCTATGAGGCCAGCATTACTCTAATACCAAAACCAGACAAAGACACTACAAAAAAAACCAATATCCCTGATGAACATAGATGCAAAAATCCTCAACAAAATACTAGAAAACCTAATTCAAAAATACATTAAAATGATCATTCATCAGAACCACGTGGGATTTATTCCAGGGATGCAAGGACAGTACAATATCTGCAAACCAATCAATGTGATACAACATATTAACAAAAGGAAGGATAAAAGCCATGTGATCATCTCAATAGATGATGAAAAAGCATTTGACAAAATTTAACATCCATTCATGCTAAAAACTCAACAAAGTGGGTATATATGAAACATACCTCAACATAGCAAAGGCTGTATACAATAAAACCACAGCTTATATACTCAGTAGCAAAAAGATGAAATGACTTTTATTCAGCATAGTACTGGAGTCCTAGAGACAGCAACCAGACAAGAAAAAGAAATAAAAGGATCCAGATGGGTGAGGAACAAGTAAAACTGTCACTATTTGTAGATGACAGGATACTACAGAAAACCCTGAAGACTCCACCAAGAAACTAATAGAACTACTAACTGGATTCAGCAAAGTTGCAGGATACAAAATCAATATACAGAAATCTATTGCATTTCTATATACTAATAATGAACTAGCAGAAAGAGAAATCAAGAAGGCAATTCTGTTTATAATTATATAAAAAAGAATAAAATACATAGGAGTAAATCTAACCAAGGAGATGAAAGAACTGTATTCTGAAAACGGTAAGACAATGATGAAAAAAATTGAAGAGGACACAAACAAATTGAAAGATATGCCATGTTTATGAATAGGAAGAATTAATATTGCCAAAATGGCCATACTGCCCAAAACAATCTACATATTCAATGCAATTCCTGTCAAAATGCCAATAGCATTTTTTACTAAACTAGAATAATCCTAAAATTTATATGGAACTACTACAAAAGACCCCAAATGGTAAAAATAATCTTCAGAAAGAAGAACAAAGCTTCCTGATTTCAAGCTATACTACAAAGCTTACAGTGGTTAAAACATTATGGTACTGGTACAAGAATAGATACATAGAGCAGTGGAACAGAATAGAGAGCCCTGAAATAAACCCATGCCTATATGTTCAATTAACATATGACAAAGACAAGAATATAGAATTAGGAACAGAGAGTGATGATGTTGGGAAAACTGAACACCTATATGCAAGAGAATAAAACTGGATCACTGTCTTAACACTATACACAAAAGTAAACTTGAAATATATTAAAGACCTAAATACAAGACATGAAACCATCAACTCTTAGAAGAAAACATAGGCAAGAATCTCTTGAACATCAGCAATAGTAATTTTTTTAGGATACATCTCTCTGGGCAAAGGAAACAGCAAAAATAAACAAGTGGGACTACACCAAACTAAAAAGCTTCTGCACAGCAAAAGAAACCAACAAAACAAAAAAGCAACTGGCTATATGGGAGAATATATTTGCAAATGATTTATCTGCTAAGGGGCTAATACCCAAAATATATAAAGAACTCATACAACTCAACACCAAAATAAATAATCCAATTTAAAAAATGGGTAGAGGACCTGAATAGTCTTTTCCAAAGATGACATACAGATGGCCAACAGACACATGAAAAGATGCTCAACATCACTAATCATCAGAGAAATGCAAATCAAAACCACAATGAGATACCATCTCATACCAGCCAGAATTCCTATTATTAACAAGAAATAACAAGTGTTGACAAGGATGTAGAAAAAGGGAATTCTTGTACACTGCTGGTGAGATTGGTTCAATCACTATGGAAAGTAGTATGGAGATTTCTCAAAAAACTAAAAATAGAAATACCACATGACCCAACAATTCCAATTCTGGGAATTTACCAAAAGATGAGAAAATCACCAATTATAAATATATATATATATATATACTGTTAGATTTTTCACAGCATTATTAACAATAGCCAAAATATGGAAACATCCTAAGTGTCCAATCAATAGATGAATGGATAAAGAAGATATGGTGTGTGTGTGTGTGTGTGTGTGTGTGTGTATAGGAATAATACTCAGCCATAAAAAAGAATGAAATCTTGCCATTTGTGACAATATGGATAGACCTAGAGGGTATTATGCCAAGTAAAATAAGAGAAACTATGATTTCACTACATGGAATTTAAAAACAAAACAGAAATAGACTCACAGATACAGAAAAGAGACTGGTGGTTACCAAGGGGGACAGGGTGGGTGAAATAGATGAAAAGAAAAACAATTAGTGAAAATGATTGCTATCTTGATCTGGTCTATGGTTACATTAGCATAGAAGTCCAAGGGACCTGGAATAGTCAAAGCAATCTTGTGAAACAAAAATTTGGGTGACTCAAAGTCCCAGTTTAAAAGACTTGCTTCAAAGCTGCAATGATCAAGACAGTGTGACACTGGCAAAAGGATAGACACGTGGATCAGTGAAATAGAACTGAGAGCCAGAAACAAACCCATACATTGGTGATGAATTTATTTTTTGACATGGGGGCCAAGATAATTCAAAGGGAAAGAATAACCTTTTCAACAAATGGTGCTAGAGCAACTGGATATCCACATACAAAAAAATGAAGTTGAATCCCTACCTCATGCTGTATACAAAAACACTCACAACATGCATCAAATACCTAAATGTAACAGCTAAAACTATAAAACTCTTAGAAAACATAGAGATAAATTTCCATACCTTAGATTTGGTTGTGGATTGTTGGAAATTACACCATCAACACAAGCATCAAAATAAAAAATAAACTTCAAAACTAAAAACTTTTGTATATCAAATAACACTATTAAGAAACTAAAAAGACAAGGACAGGAAAAATATGGCGGCATGAAAAGTGAGGCAGAAACCCCCCCCCCCCAAACCACATATAACATGAAAATACAGCAAATAAAAACTAGTCCTGAAAGAGCAACCTGAAGACTGCAGAACATACTGCCTACATCTGGGGAAAAGAAGACCTCACAGAAAAGGGTAAAGCAGCAAAACTGTGATCTGGCCCTTCACCCACCCCAGCTCACAGACAGAACAGGGAAGTAGAAGAGTCCCAGGACTGCCAAACACCCAGCCCTGGAGATTTGCTCTGGGAGCATGAACCCACATTACATGGTGCTCTGGAGATTAGTGGGGTTGTAAAGCAAAGACAGGCAGAATACTTGGAGAGACTGAGATTCCAGCCACTTGTGGAGAACAGGTATGCACAACCGGCCCCTCCAGAACAAAAGAAAGGCTGGCACTTTGAAAGACTTCACAACAGCGAGAGGGGTGCTAAAGGGGCAGATTACATAGAGCTCACTGCTGAGGAGAAAGAGCAGGTGAACAAAATCATCCTGGCACACTCAGCTCAGCAGGTTGGAAACTCTCAGGAGCATCAGACGCTCCATCCTCCTGGCTGGCAGTGCAGCCCTGAGGCCCCCCACTATGATACCTAGCCTACAGCTCCTTCCTCCTGGCAGGCACCGGTCCTGCACACCTGCTGCCCCAGCCATCACACCAGGCCAGCCAGAGGGTGGCCCCACCAACAGCAGCTACAGGGCATAACACAGCGGTTCCTCCTTGCGCACTTGGCCCTCTGGCCCTGGTAGTGGAGGCAGGCACTAAAGCCAGGAAGCAGGAAAGAACTCTTCCTTCCTGGCAGGCACCAGTCCCACTCACCTGCGACCACCGCCGTAGCTACAGGTACTCTGCAGCTCCAGAGAGACCTTCTGGGCACTAGAGGGTGCCACCTAAAGTTACTCCATAGGAATCACTAGAAAAATGAAACAGCAAAACACTTTCGTACAAACAAAAATATGGAAGATGCCAGGAAAAGGGCAAAGTGAAACTGAAATCACCAATTTTCTTGATAAAGATTTCAAAATAAAAATCATAAACATGCTCATGGAGCTACAGAAAAGTATTCAAGATCTCAGGGAGGACTTCAAGAAAGAAAAACTTCAAAAATACAGTATCTGAAATGAAACATACAATGGAGGGATTTAAAAGTACCTTAGATGAGGTAGAAGAGACGGCAAGTGAAATAGAAAGTAGACAACAGGAAAACAAAGAAGCTGAGGCACACATCTCTAGAAGTGAAAGAATAATAGAATGGTGCAACCAATCCAAAAAGAACGATATTCACATTATGGGGTACCAGAAGAAGAGAGAGAAAATGGGATAGAAAGTGTCTTTGAGGAAGTAATTGCTGAAAACTTACCCAGTCTGGGGAAGGAAATAGTCTATCAGCTCATGGAAGTACAGAGTTCTCCCAACACACGGGACCCTAGGAAGACAACATATAATAATTAAAATGGCAAAAATCAAGGACAAGGACAGAGTACTGAAAGCAACCCAGAGAGAGAAAAAAGATCATGTATAAAGGAAAGCCTCTCAGGCTATCATCAGACTTCTCAGCAAAAACCTTACAGGCCAGAAAGGAGTGGCATGATATATTTAATGCAATGAAACAAAAGGGCTTCCAACCAAGAATACTCTACCTGCCAAGATTATCATTTAAATTTGAAGGAGGGATTAAACAATTCCCAGATAAGCAAGAGTTGAGGGAATTTACCTCCCACAAACCGTCTCTACAGTGTGTATTTTAAAAGGACAGCTTTAGATGGAAGTGCTCCTAAGGCTAAGTAGGAAGTGCTCCTAAAGCTGTCACCAGAGAAAATAAAACCACAGTAAAGGAAATAGACCAATTAATTACTAAGCAAATACAAAATTAAATCAACTACCCACAAAGTCAGTCATGGGTTACACAAAGAGTACAGAATATGATACCTATATATAAAAACTGGAAGAGGAAGAAGAAAATGGAGGGAAAAAAAGAACCTTTAGATTGTGTTTGAAACAGTGTAATAAGTGAGTTAAGTTAGACTCTTAGATAGTAAGGAAGCTGCCCTTGAACCTTTGTTAATCACAGATCTAAAGCCAGCAATGGCAATAAGTACATATCTGTCTACAGCCACCGTAAATGTAAATGGACTGAATGAACCAATCAAAAGACATAAGAGTTAGAGAATGGATAAAAAAAACAATACCCATCTACATGCTGCCTACAAGAGACTCACTTCAAACCCAAAGACCTACACAGACTAAAAGTGAAGGAATGGAAAAAGATATTTCATGCAAATAATAGGGAAAATAAAGCAGGAGTTGTACTTGTATCCAGTAAAATAGACTTCAAAACAAAGTAACAAGACACAAAGAAGGACATTACATAATGATAAAGGGGTCAGTCCAACAAGAGGATATAACCATTATAAATATGCACCCAACATAGAAGCACCTAAATATGTGAAACAAATACTAACATAATTAAAGGGGGAAATAGAATGCAATGCATTCATTTTAGGAGACTTCAACACACCACTCACTCCAAAGGACAGATCAACCAGACAGAAAATAAGTAAGGACACAGAGGCACTGAACAACACATTAGAACAGATGTACCTAAAAGACATCTACAGAACACTCCACCCAAAAGCAACAGGATACACATTCTCCTCAAGTGCACATGGAAGATTTTCCAGAATATATCACATAGTAGGCAACAAAAAGAGCCTCCGTAAATTCATAAGGACTGAAACTACCAACCACCTTCTCAGACCACAAAGGTATGAAACCAGAAATAAATTACTCAAAGAAAACAAAAAAAAAGCCCACAAACACATGGAGGCTTAACAACATGCTTCTAAATAATCAATGGGTCAATGACCAAATAAAAGAAGAGATCAAGAAATATATGGAGAAAAATGAGAACAACAGCTCAATGTCCCAACTACTGTGGGATGCAGCAAAGACAGTTCTAAGAGGAAAGTACATACCAATTCAGGCTTACCTCAAGAAAGAAAAACAAATGAGGCCCAATGTCAGTAGAATAAGGGACATAAAGATCAGAGCAGAAAAAAGTAAAATTGAGAAGAATAAAACAATGAAAAAAATCAATGAAACCAGAAGCTGGTTCTTCAAGAAAGTTAACAAAATAAATAAACCCCTAGACAGACTTATCAAGAAAAAAAAAGAGTCTACACACATAAACAGAATCAGAAATGAGAAAGGAAGAATCACTACGGACACTGCAGAAATACAAAGAATTATTACTGATTACTGTGAAAAATTATATGCTAACAAATTGGATAAAAACCTACAAGAAATGGACAACTTTCTAGAAAAATACAACCTTTCAAGACTGACCCAGGAAGAAACAGAAAATTTGAACAGACCAATTACCAGCAACAAAATTGAATAGGTAAACAAAAAACTACGTAGGAACAAAATCCCTGGAACAGATGGCTTCACTGCTAAATTTTGTCAAACTTGTAGTGAAGACCTAATACCCATCCTCCTTAAAGTTTTCCAAAAAGTAGAAGATGAGGGAATACTTCCAAACTCATTCCGTGAGGTCAGCATCATTCTAAAACAAAACCAAAGACACCAGAAAAAAAGAAAATTACAGACCGATATCCCTGATGAACATAGATACAGAAATACTCAACAAAATATTAGCAAACCGAATTAAAAAATACATCAAAAGGTCATCCATCTTGATCAACTGGGATTTATTCCAGGGATGCAAGGATGGTACAACATTCAAAAATCCATCATCATACACCACATCAACAAAAGGAAGGACAAAGATCACATGATCATCTCCATAGATGCTGAAACAGCATTTGACAAAATTCAACATCCATTCATGATAAAAAAACTCTCAACAAAATGGGTATAGAGGGCAAGTACTTCAACATAATAAAGGCCATATATGACAGACCCACAGCTAACATCATAACAGCAAGAAGCTGAAAGCTTTTCTTCTAAGATCACAAACAAGACAAGGATGCCCACTTTCCCCACTTTTATTCAACATGATACTGGAGGTCCTAGCCATGGCAATCAGACCTTTTCACAAAGAAACACAAGGCATCCAGATTGGTAAGGAATAAGTTAAACTGTCACTATTTGCAGATGACATGATATTGTACATAAAAATTTCTAAAGAATCCACCCCAAAACTACTAGAACTAATAACTGAATGCAGCAAAGTTGTAGGATACAAAGTTAGTATGCAGAAATCAGCATTCCTGTATGCTAATGATGAACTAGCAGAAAAAGAAATTAGGAAAACAACTCCACAACTGCATCAAAAAGAATAAAATACTTAGGAATAAACTTAACCAAGGAGGTGAAAAATCTATAATATACCATGAAAACTACAAGATACTCATGAGAGAAAGAAGACACCAATAAATGGAAATACATCCCATGCTCATGAATAGGAAGAATTAATATTGTCAAAATGGCCATCCTACCTAAAGCAATCTTCTGATTTAATGTAATCCCTATTCAAATACCAACAGCATTCTTCAACGAACTAGAATAATAGTTCTAAAATTCATATGGAACCACAAAAGACCCTGAATAGCCAAAGCAATCCCAACAAGGAAGAACAAAGCTGGGCAAATTACACTCCCTAACTTCAAGCTCTACTACCAAGCCACAATAATCAAAACAATTTGGTACTGGCACAAGAACAGACCCATAGATAAATGGAATAGAATAGAGATCCCAGATATAAACCCAAACATATATGACCAATTAATATACAATAAAGGAGCCATGGGTATACAATACGGAAATGACAGCTCTTCCAACAACTGGCATTGGCAAAACTGGACAGCTGCTTGTAAGAGAATGAAACTGGATTATTGTCTAACTCCATACATAGAAGTAAACTTGAAATGGATCAAAGACCTGAATGTAAGTCATGAAATGATAAAACTCTAGAAGAAAACAGGTAAAAATATCCTGAATATAAACATGAGTAACTTTTTCCTGAACACATCTGCTTGGGCAAGGGAAACAAAACCAAAAATGAACAAGTGGGACTACATCAAACTAAAAAGCTTCTGTACAGCAAAGAACACCATCAGTAGAACAAAAAGGCATCCTACAGTATAGGAAAATATATTTGAAAATGACAGCCAATAAGGGGTTAACATCCAAAATATATAAAGAGCTCACATGCCTCAAACCCAAAAAGCAAATAACCCAATTAAAAAATGGGTGGAGGATCTGAACAGACACTTCTCTAAAGAAGAAATTCAGATGGCCAACAGGCACATGAAAAGATGCTCTACATCGCTAATCATCAGGGAAATGCAAATTAAAACCACAATGAGGCATCACCTCACCGTAGTTAGGATGGCTAACATTGAAAAGACAAGAAGAACAAATGCTGGCAAGGATGTGGAGAAAGGGGAACCCTCCTACACTCTTGGTGGGAATGTAAATTAGTTCAGCCATTGTGGGAAGCAATATGGAGGTTCCTCAAAAATAAAAATAGAAATACCATTTGACTCAGGAATTCCACTCCTAGGAATTTACCCAAAGAAAACACGATCCCTGATTCAAAAAGACATATATATCCCTATGTTTACTGCTGCACTATTTACAATAGCCAAGAAATGGAAGCAACCTAAGTGTCCATCAGTAGATGAGTGGATAAAGAAGATATGGTACATATACACAATGGAATATTATTCAGGCATAAAAAGAAAACAAATCCTACCATTTACAACAACATGGATGGAGCTAGGGGATATTATGCTCAGTGAAATAAGCCAGGCGGAGGAAGACAAGTACGAAATGATTTCCCTCATTTGTGGAGTATAACAGCGAAGCAAAACTAAAGGAACAAAACAGCAGCAGACTCACAGACTCCAAGAAGGGACTAGCGGTTACCAAAGGGGAAGGGGTTAGGGAGGGAGAAAGGGATTAAGGGGTTTTATAATTAGCATTCACAATATAGGTAGGTCATGGAGAAAGCAGTATAGCACGGAGCGGACAAGTAATGACTCTATAGCATCTTACTGCACTAATGGACACTGACTGCAGTGGGGTGGGGGAGGACTTGATAATATGGATGAATGTTGAAACCACAATGTTGCTCATGTGGAACCTTCATAAGATTGTATATCAATGATACCTTAATTTTAAAAAAGAAAGTGAAAAGACAATCTACAGAATGGGAGAAAATATTTGCAAATTGCATATCTGATAAACCTTTAGCGTCCTGATTATATCAAGAACTCTTACAAATCAACAACAAAACTATGTACCCCACCTTAAAAGTTAATAATACTAAAACAAAAACCTTTTTTAAAAAATAAATAATAATAAATATTGAGTAGAATGTGGAGAAATTGAAATCCCTCCCCCCCATACATTGCTAGTGGGAAAGTGAAGTGATGCATCCCCTGTGAAAAACAGTTTGGCAGCTCCTCAAAAGAAAAAAAGTTAAACAGTTCCCTATGACCTAACAATTCCACTCCTAAATATGTGCCCAAGAGGATTGAAAGAAAACATTTGTTCACACAAAATCTTGTATATGAATATTCCAATAGCATAATAATAGTTATACAATAGCCAAAGAGTCAACCACATTTCCATCATGTGATGAATGGATGAACCAAATGTGATAAATCTGCCCACTGAATGTTATTCACCCATAAAGGAATGGTTCATATTTTCTATGTCTACAACCTCGTTTTGACACATTTTCAGTTTGAATGTCCATCCATTCCGGATTGGTTCTTAAATTTTAGTGATATCTAAGCTTAAATAGTGAATTAATACTGCTAATGAAATGAGAAGAATCAAGGCACATAGAACATTATTTTTCCAGTTAAGTATTGCCATGGCTCATCAGACACTGACTGGGCATGTTTCTCCCCAACCAAGAGTTCATTCCAGATGGCTTTGTTGCTGAGATCTTGTGACCTAACTGGCTTCTCTCTGGTGAACCCTAACGGCTCCTTAGAAATCATTTGAAACCATTTGAAATCACTGCTCTTCTTAAAAATATTTAAAAGTTATGAGACTTCTTAATGTCCCTCATGCTTTAAGTAACATTATATAAAAATATTTTATATTTCTGTCACCTTTGTTTTCAGTTAAACTCATGATGTATTCCTTACCAAAATGTCTAGAGGTATACATATCATCTGTTTACCAGGGTTTCTTAGTACACATGATAGTATACTCTTAAAGAGTTTCATGTAAGTATACAAGAATTAGGACATTCTAAGCACAAATATTAGAGAGCTGTAATTTGAAACATTTTCAGAATACATTTTGAAAATACTCAAAATGATAGAAATTTACCTATGATTTCATTGAAACTAAGGTAGAATATTTTAATTAGTAATCTTTATTTCCTTTAGGGTTTGATGAAGAAATTCATTCGATGTTCTACACGTGTAACTGTGGGAACTATTAAAAAATTTCTGAGTTTGAAACTAAAACTTCCAAGTTCTTATGAGGTAAGTTAATAATCTAACCTTGATCCTTTTGATAATATGATATTAAGTAAAATTCTAATAAAAATAAAAATCAACTGAGAAAACATTTGGTTTTTGTGGGAATATTGGTTATTTTCATGTTGAAAATATAACTTGTAGGAGTAGGAGGAAAAGATAGCGGCGTGAGTAGGGTGGCAAAAATCTCCTCCCAAAACCATGTATATTTTGAAAATGCAGCAAATACAACTATTCCTAAAAGAGTGACCAGAAGTTACAGTATACCAGCCAGTCTACATCTGCGAGAACCCAACATCTCACGAAAAAGGGTAAGGTACAAAGCCGTGACCCAGTGGGACCCGAGCACTTCCCCCACCCCAGCTTACCAGCGGGAGGAAAAGAATCAGAGTGGGGAGGGAGTGGAAGCACAGGACTGCTAAATAACTAGCCCTAGTAAATCTGCCCAGGGAGCACAGACACACATTGCATGGTACTCTGGATATTAGAGGAGTGGAAAAGCAAAATCCAAGACTAAGACTGTGAACAGGTTCTCACAGCTGGCTGCCCTGGGGCAAAAAAAAAAAGCAGGCACTTTAAAAGTCTTAAAGGGACAAGGGTTTAACAATTGGACAAAATCATCCCAGCACACTCAGCCCAGTGGCTGGAACTTTAAGGAGGTTCAGGCGCCCTATCTCTCTGGTTAGCAACACAGCTCTGAGGCCCCTCACTGCGATAAGTAGCCTGCCATTGCTTCCTCCCCACCGGCACCTGCGAGCAAATGCGCTGTCCCTGCCATTGCTGCAGACCAGCGGAAAGCAGCCCCACCTACAGCAACCACACAGCTTAACACAGAGGCTTCTTGCTGCACACGGCTAACCGGCCCAGACCCAGAGGCTGCTCCCTGCGCGTGGTTGACCAGCAAGGACAGTGAACATGGGCGCAGAGACCGGGAGGCAAAAAGGGGCTTTGTTCTCACGGCAGAACACTCACTGCTCACCTGCGACCGCCGCCAGCACCCTAGGTTATCCCAAGGGCCACCCTGCCCACAGCAGCTTAGGGAATTAACCCAAAAGCTGTTCCCTGCACATGGTTGACCGGCACAGACAGTGGAGAGGGGCGTGGAGACTGGGAGGCATGAAGGGGCCTTGTTCTCTTGGCAGAACACACGCTGCTTGCCTGCAAACCCCGCCAGTGCCCTAGGCCAACCTGAGGGCCACCCCACTACTGCCGCTTAGGGGATTAACCCAAAGGCTGTTCCCTGCATGCAGTTGACTGGCACAGACAGAGGAGATGGGCATGGAGACCGGGAGGCACGAAGGGGCTTAGTTCTCGTGGCAGAACACACGCCACTCATCTATGGCCCCTGCCAGCACCCTAGGCCATCCCAGAGGCTGCTCCCTGCACGAAGTGGACCAGCACAGAAGACACGAGTACGGAGACCAGGAGGCACGAAGGGGCCTTGCCTGCAACTCCCGCCAGTGCCCTAGGCCAACCCAAGGGCTGCCCTGCCCACGGTAGCTTAGGGCATTAACCCAGAGGGTGCTCCCTGCATGCGGTTCATGGGCACAGACAGAGGAGCGGGGCACGGAGACCAGGAGGCATGAAGCCACCTTGTCCTTGAGGTAGACAAAATGCGCTGCTGGCCTGCAACCTCCGCCAGTGCCCTAGGCCATCCTGAGGGCCGCCCCACTCACAGCAGCCTAGGAGATTAACCCAGAGCCTGCTACCTGGCGCGGTTAACCAGCAAAGGCAGCAGAGACACGCAAGGCTTACAGCAAGCAGGAAGGGATGTTGTTCTCCCAGTGGACAACACGTGACACTCTCCAGCAACCATTCCCATCGCCATGAAAAGGCAGAAGAACCTTGTTCAATCCAAAATCCCTCAAACACCAGATAGAGGGCTTGGTAACACTGAAATCACCCATCTTCCTGAAAAAGATTTCAAAATAAAAGTCATAAGCATACTAATGGAGCTACAGAAAAATATTCAAGATCTTAGGGAGGACTTCAGGAGAGAGATAACAGAGATGAAACAAACAATGGAAGGATTTAAGAGCAGACTACATGAGGTGGAGGAGACTGTTAATGGAATAGAAATCAGAACAGGAATACAGAGAAGCTAAGGCAGAGAGAGAAAAAAGGATCTCTAGGAATGAAAGAATATTAAAAGAACTGTATGACCAATCCAAACGGAACAATATTCGCATTATAGGGTTACCAGAAGAAGAAGAAGAGAGAAAAATGGATAGAAAGTGTCTTTAAAGAAATAATTGCTGAAAACTCCCCCAATCTAGGGAAGGAAATAGTCTCTCAGGCCATGGAATTCCATATATATCCCAATGCAAGGGACCCAAGGAAAACACCAAGACATATAATAATTAAAATGGCAAAGATCAAAGACAAGGACAGAGTATTAAAAGCAGCCAGAGAGAAAAAAGATCACCTACAAAGGAAAACCCATCAGGCTGTCTTCAGACTTCTCAACAGAAACCTTACAGGCCAGAAGGGAGTGGCATGATATATTTAATTCAATGAAGCAGAAGGGCCTCAAACCAAGAATACTCTAGAATGATGTCTAGCAAGATTATCATTTAAATTTGAAGGATGAATTAAACAATTTCTAGATAAGCAAAAGTTGAGGGAATTTACCTCCAGCAAACCATCTCTACAATGTATTTTAAAGGGACTGCTCTAGATGGAAGTATGCCTAAGGCTAAAAAGCTGTCACCAGAGAAAATAAAACCATAGCAAAGGAAGTAGACCAACTAAATACTAACTAAATGCAAAATTAAATCAGCTGTCCACAAAGTCAGTAAAGGGATACACAAAGAGTACAGAATAAAACACCTAACATATAAAGAGTGGAGAAGAAAGAAAAGGGAGAGAAGAATCATCAGACTGTGTTCATAATAGTGTAATAAGTGAGTTAAGTTAGATGGTTGGATACTAAAGAAGGTGCCCTTGAACCTTTGATAACCACGAATTCAAAGCCTGCAATGGCAGTAAGTACATATCTATCAATAATAACTCTAAGTGTAAATGGACTGAATGCACCAATCAAAAGACACAGAGTTATTGAATGGATAAAAAAAAAAGCAAGACCCATCTATATGCTGCCTACAAGAGACTCACTTCAAACCAAAGACATACACAGACTAAAAGTAAAGGGATGGAAAAAGATATTTCAGGCAAAAATAGGGAGAAAAAAGCAGGTGTGCAGTACTTGTATCAGACAACATAGACTTCAAAACAAAGAAAGTAACAAGAGGCAAAGGAGGACATTACATAATGATAAAGGGGTCAGTCCAACAAGAGGATATTACCATTATAAATATCTATGCACCAAACACAGGAGCACCTACATATGTGAAACAAATACTAACATAATTAAAGGGGCGAATAGAATGCAATGCATTCATTTTAGGAGACTTCAACATACCACTCACTCCAAAGGACAGATCAACCAGACAGAAAATAAGTAAGGACACAGAGGCACTGAACAACACATTAGAACAGATGGACCTAACAGACATTTGTAGAACATTTCCACCCAAAAGCAGCAGGATACACATTCTTCTCAAATACACATGGAACATTTTCCAGAATAGACCACATACTAGACCACAAAAAGAGCCTCAGTAAATTCAAAAATATTGAAATTCTACCAACCAGCTTCTCAGATCACAAAGGTATAAAACTAGAAATAAATTGTACAAAGAAAACAAAAAGTCTCACAAACACATGGAGGCTTAACAACATGCTCCTAAATAATCAATGGATCAATGACCAAATTAAAACAGATCAAGCAATATATGGAGACAAATTAAAACAACAGCACAATGCCCCAACTTCTGTGGGATGCAGCAAAGATAGTTCTAAGAGGAAAGTATATAGCAATCCAGGCCTATTAAAAGGAGGAAGAACAATCCCAAATGAATAGCCTAAATTCACTATTGAAACTGGAAAAAGAAGAACAAATGAGGCCCAAAGTCAATAAAAGGAGGGACATAATAGAAGAAATAAATAAAATTGCGAAGAATAAAATAGAAAAAATTAATGAAACCAAGAGCTGGTTCTTTGAGAAAATAAACAAAATAGATAAACCCCTAAACAGACTTACCAAGAAAAATAGAGAATCTAGACACATAAACAGAATCAGAAATGAGAAAGGAAAAATCACTATGGACACCACAGAAATACAAGAATCATTAGAGAATATTATGAAAAATTATATGCTAGCAAACTGGATAACCTAAACGAAATAGACAACTTTCTAGAAAAATACAACCTTCCAAGACTGACCCAGGAAGAAACAGAAAAACGAAACAGACCAATTATCAGCAATGAAATTGAATCGGTAATCAAAAACTACCAAAGAACAAAACCCCTGGACCAGATGGACTCACTGCTGAATTTTGTCAGACATTTAGAAAAGACATAATACCTGTTCTTCTTAAAGTTTTCCAAAAAATAGAAGAAGAGGGAATACTTCCAAACTCATTCTATGAAGGCAGCATCACTCTAATACCAAAACCAGGCAAAGACACCACAAAAAAAGAAAACTTACAGACCAATATCCCTGATGAACACAGATGCAAAAATACTCAACAAAATATTAGCAAACAGAATTCAAAAATACATCAAGAGGATCATACACCATGATCAAGTGGGATTCATCCCAGGGGTGCAAGGATGGTACAACATTCAAAAATCCATCAACATCATCCACCACGCCAACAAAAAGAAGGGCAAAAACCACATGATCATCCCCATAGATGCTGAAAAAGCACTTGACAAAATTCAACACCCATTCATGATAAAAAAAACTCTCAACAAAATGGGTATAGAGGGCAAGTACCTCAACATAATAAAGGCCATATATGACAAACCCACAGCCAAGATTGTACTTAACAGCAAGAGGCTGAAAGCTTTTCCTTTAAGATCGGGAACAAAACAAGGATGCCCACTCTCCCCACTTTTATTCAACATAGTACTGGAGGCCCTAGCCATGGCAATCAGACAACACAAAGAAATAAAAGGCACCCAGATTGGTAAGGAAGAAGTCAAACTGTCACTGTTTTCAGATGACATGATATTGTACATAAAAAACCCTAAAGAATCCACTCCAAAACTACTAGAACTAATATCTGAATTCATCAAAGTTGCAGGATACAAAATTAATACACAGAAATCTGTTGCATTCCTATACACTAACGATGAACTAACAGAGAAATCAGGAAAGCAATTCCATTCACAATCACATCAAAAAGAATAAAATACCTAGGAATAAACCTAACCTAGGAAGTGAAAGACCTATACCCTGAAAACTACAAGACACTCTTAAGAGAAATTAAAGAGGACACTAATAAATGGAAATTCATCCCATGCTCTTAGGTAGGAAGAATTAATATCATCAAAATGGCCACCCTATCTAAAGCAATCTACAGATTCAATGCAATGTCTATCAAAATACCAACAGCATTCTTCAACGAACTGGAACAAATAGTTCTAAAATTCCTATGGAACCACAAAAGACCCCAAATAGCCAAAGCAATCCTGAGAAGGAATAATAAAGCAGGGGGGATCTCGCTTCCCAACTTCAAGCTCTACTACAAAGCCAGAGTAATCAAGACAATTTGGAATTGGCACAAGAACAGACCCTTCAACCAGTGGAACAGAATAGAGAGTCCAGATATAAACCCAAGCATATATGGTCAATTAATATACGATAAATGAGCCATAGATATACAGTGCAGAAATGACAGCCTCTTCAACAGCTGGTGTTCACAAAACTGTACAGCTACATGTAAGAGAATGAAACTGGCTAACTGTCTAACTCCATACACAAAAGTAAACTTGAAATGGATTAAGGACCTGAATGTAAGTCATGAAACCATAAAACTCCTAGAAGAAAAAAACATAGGCAAAACTCACTTGAATATAAACATGAGCAACTTCTTCATGAACATATCTCCCCGGGCAAGGGAAACAAAAGCAAAAATGAACAAGTGGGATCATATCAAACTAAAAAACTTCTGTACAGCAAAGTACACCATCAGTAGAACAAAAAAGCATTCTACAGTATGGGAGAATTATTCATAAATGACATATCCGATAAGGGGTTGACATCCAAAATACATAAAGAGCTTATGCACCTCAACAAACAAAAATCAGATAAAACAGTTATAAAATGGGCAGAGGATCTGAACAGACACTTCTCCAAAAAAGAAATTCAGATGGCCAACAGGCACATGAAAAGTTGCCAACAGGCACATGAAAAGTGATCATATACTAATGATACCAAAATTTAAAAAGGAAAATATAGCTTGTAGAATGTAATATTTATGTAATCTGTATTTTCAAATTTAACATCATGATTAAAACATGATACTAATGCATTTAGTGTTTTATAATTAGAGGAGATATTTAAATAGCAATTAAGTATTGCCAAAATAAGTATCCCAGCTAAATGGATCCTATTTCTTGTTGTTGTTTAATGCCAACATGCTTTAGGGTGTGTCTTTTTTTTCAATCTCAGATCTTTGAGATCTATTTTTACCAATTCTTTCCAGGCTTCTTGTTCATAACATAGAACATTGTCTTTTATCTCAAGGTATTTCATAAATAATGTTTCTCTAGTCCTGTGAGAGCAAAAGTGATGTTGTTTTGCAGTAGGTGAAACCAACATATTGCATCTACATAAATGCAGTTTACCCGCTTCTTCACAAGAGAGATAATGCCCTGATGTTGATCACAGAACAACTTGTCATGTGTCCAGTGTTCAGAGAATGCTATTCCAGGATAATAGCTATACCATAATGAAGGAACATGGCTAAAATTTCTCACCTGCCCAAATGCCAGTCTTACAACTTGTATTAATTCCCTCTTCCTCCAAAAAAAATCTGAAGACAGATATAAAGACCAATTTAAATATTTCCTATATAAACAAAGACATTAAAGGCAACACAGGTTTTCAGATTTAGTACAGTAATATTAATATGAACAGTCATCATAGTAGAAATAAAATAGTATTTGAACATAGGCATTGATAGGTATTAAAACTATATTTTGAGGAAACCTCTAATCCTGAACTTATATATTTTTTAATTTTAGATGCTAATCTATGGGTTAAAAATTAATATTATGGTTTGGTCCTACAAATTAAAAAAGTTTCAGAGAATATCAATTTGTACATTAGAAAAAACTGTGAAAGTTAATCAAAACCCTGTGTACTTGGTAAAGTCAATTTATAAATATAGTAACAGTGAAAATTGAAAATGAAATTGTTTTTTATCTGGTTTTGCACCTTATTCTCTTCTTTCAAAATACTGTGTGCTTTTTATTTTTTTAATTTAAGTATTACTCATTGAGGTATTTGTTAGAGCTGAGAGAATATTATTGACATACAGCCTTACTGCTGGCACATTGTATATTTTTCTGTAGAAAGAGATGAAAGGAGAAGAAAGTTCCCTGACAAAGGACTTTTCCCATGACTTTTAGTAATATTTACTGGTCCCCACTTACTTTGTTGCCCAACATGTTAGGAGGATGATTTAATGAAATACCTGATAGTTGAAGCTTTGGTAACAGCATTGCTAAATGGTGCAGCATAGTTTAGTTTTTATATGACAATAGTGGAAGCAGTATATGTGATTAGGAATTGCTTTCTATGTAAGTCCTGCTACTTCTTTGCATATGAATTTATTTTACAGACAAGATAAATACAATTATCTAATTTGTTCTAAAAATAAAATGATGTCTAAAAAATATTTTGAGGTCAATGTAAGTCACCGTAACTCATCAAAAAAATGTAATTTAGCCAATAATTGTTTAATACAATTGAACTATACTAATTTCAGACTTAGTCTAGCCATGCACAGGATTATTTAAAACCCATTCTTCCCCATTTACACACTTTAAAATTAAATCCTGTCAGTTTGAATAGCTAGAGAACTGAAATGTTTTATTTATAGGGATCTATGATAAATATTTGATTATGCTTTGTTGAGTTAGTAAATCATAGCCACAGTTGCTGTGGCCTTAAGGAGTTTGGAAGTTGTTTGGTTCCTGCAACTTTAGAGCACAAGTGAGCATTGATAAGTACAACCCTTATTTGAAATTCCATACAAGGTAAGAAGAGGGTCCTGAAAGTATCATGCAGATCACCAACACAAGTGAAGAGGCTGGAGGGCCCTCGTTGACTCAGGCCTGTGGCCTGGGCCTCACTGATCTGTCACCTTCGCTATAGGGAATTACTGCAGATTTGCAGAATCTTGAAGCCCTCATAAATCATGTATCACATTCATTCATTTACCTTTTTGAATACAGACTAATGAGAGGAAATCAAATTTCCCCAGATTTGAGGAACGTAAAGGGTTCTGAGAGATGAATTCATAATCCAAATGCATAACAAGGAACTGTGAGGTTTCCGTGTTTTTTCTCGTTCAGTAAGAGGCAGGCACAGATAAATGTCTAAAACCTCAGTGGTTGCACAGAGACATGGACTAAGAAAGTTCACACTGCATTTCAAAATGATATGTATGAACTTGAGATACAGATTTGTGGTGCAGTCATGTTACTTCTATCTGAATTGTTAATACTTAGGGACTGGTGCTTTTAATAAAAATATTTTTGTTTATGGATAAATAATTCTATTTTAACTATTTGAATATCTTTTAAAATCTGAAAAAAATGTGTAATGTACTTATGAATTCAAAGTTACGTTAATGGATCTGTAACTATTCTTTTTAAAGTTGGATGTACTGTGCAATGGTGAAATTATGGGGAAGGATCATACTATGGAATTCATCTACATGACAAGATGGCGACTAAGAGGCGAAAACGTAAATTGCTTTTTATATTTACCTATGTGTATATTTAGTTATATACCCTTATGTTACTCAGATATAATAATACTAGGTAGAACCTAAAAAAGACAGTCTAGCATGGGAAAGAGAAAAAACCGGTTCCTCTTATTGTTTCTCCCAGCTACTCCATGATAATTGGTCCCAAATACAAGACCAAGGTCTGTGTTAAATGTGGTTTTATTATATTTAAGGTGAGTTTAAAACCCCATATAAATATATTCAGAACTCTACTAACCTCAAGACAGAGAAGATGGCACAATTTTTTTAACCCCAGTAAAATATGAGAACTTTTTAAGTATATAGAGCGGGGTTGGGAGACCAAGTTCTGCTCTGACTAGTACATTTAATGGTTGATATATTATTTTTTGGTCGTGGTAGAAGGAGACAGTAGAATCTAGACAATCTTTTTGTCAGGTACCTCCTTTACATTGAAAATATGAAATCAGATTGAAGGGTGAGTTTGCAGTCATTTCTGATGCCAGAATTAACTTATTGTTCCTTAGGCCATAGGCAATATGGAGAAATGATTAAAAGGAGAAAATCTAAGAAAATCAAAAAAATCCAAAAGGAGAATTTTGTATTTTGAACTATATCTTTGATTAGGGTTAATTAGAAGGTTCAAGCATAACTTAACTTAGTTATATGTAACATTGATACTAGGAAATGTAAGGGGGATAGGGATTATAGGGCTGATATGTAGCAGTAAGAAATGCAGTAGTAATGCTACCAAAAATTCCCTGCATAATCTAATTACATGAATAAACATTAAGATTTATTTAAAGTTATACTAGATGAACTCTAAGGTCCTTTCAGACATTAAGATGGTGGTGGTGGTTATGGTACAATATGTCATAGTTTTAAACTCTGTAATTTTAATCTCTAAGCTATATTTATTACATTTTCTTGTGAAAATATAAATTTAAAAAGATGAAATTAAGAAATTTAACCTCACACAGGATAGATAATACAGAGTCCAAATATAATAAGGACTGCCATGTTACCACAGTTCAAAAACATACTTGCATTGAATGTAGACATCTGTGGAGCTGTTACAAAACCTCAAAAAATCATTTTTTGGAGGGGTGCTTGTCAGTGGGTAGGACATTTGTCTATATTGTTCTGAAGAAATGTCTTGATATGATACAATGATAAATGAAGCACCTAACTTAAGACAGAATTTTTTCTATTTGAGTACACTTGTGTAAAGCCTTCCTTGTGAGGCTGAATTCTCATGACAGGAAGAAAAAGTTATGCTCTAGTGCCCAGTCACCAACTAGTTGTGTGCCCTTGAAGAACTCATTAAACCTCTTTAGGACTCATTTTTAAAAACAAATCTAATTGTCTTTGCATTTGGTAAATTACTACTTGTCTATGACATTTTATAGTTTCCTTCATGGTTATACATATACTCTCATTTAATCATTCCAGGCAAAATGTTTCAGGTACCAGCTGCAGAGAGAGGAAATTCTCTCTTACCTAGCACTGCTGGGGCCTAGATGTTGTGATATTACATATAATATTAATATTATATTGATATAATTTTAGTTCTACTTGATAATTCTTTGAGCATTTCAGCATGAATTCATAATTCATCATTGTGAATAGGTTTGCCTTAATACTGAAGAGATGTAAAGTCACCTACTACAAGACCTCTACTAGCTCTCACTTGTCCTTCACAAGAGCCTTCCCAAAGGTCACCCACTCTGTCAATTATTTTAATGTCAAAGCATGAAAGAGCTAATTCATAAAAATTGTTATTGATAGACTATCAGTTAAATCAGTCTTTACTGCAATTATGTTTCTTATTACACAAAGAATAGTTTAAATTCCTTTGCTGTTTAAGGTATATTTTAATAGAAATTAGTTCAAAAATGGTTTAGTATGATTTTCGCATCAGGTAAAAACCAAACCAATAAATACAAAACTACCACATTTTATACTTAGTGCAACAGTGAAGTAATATATTAGCCTGTTTCATTTTTTTGGCATGACAAACCTGTTTTTTGTTTTCTTCCTCCAAACCTATTTCTCTTAGTCTTCACATCTCAATTAGTAGTTCCATTTTTTCAGTTTCTCAGACCAAAATTTCTGGTCATTCCTGATTAGTCTATTTTACTTCATCCATCCTTAGCAAATTCTGTCACCTCTACCATCAAAATACTGTAATCAGAATCTAGTTATGTCCTGCCACCTCCACTTTTACCACTCTGGTCCAGCCACCATCGCCATTCCCCAGGATTTCTCTGAGTCTCCTACCTGGGCTCCATGCTTCTACTCTTGGCTGCCACCTCTCCACCTCCCTCCCATCTTTGCCCAGCACAGCAGCCACAGTGAGCCTCTTAAACAAGTTAGAACATGTCACTTCTCTGCTCTGAGCTCTCCATTAACTTATAATATCATTTAGATAAAAACCAAAGTCCTTCCAGAGACCTGTAGATATGAACCCCACATAATTTTCCCAGACACATCCCTGATCTCACCCTTGTCTCTCTCCCTCTGGCTCACTGGCCTCTCTTTCCTCCAACATGCCAGGCTTGCTCTTGCCTCCCCAAGTACCCGCCTAACTTGCTCCCTTTACCCTTCACTCAGAGAATTTTGTTTCTACATCACCTTCGCAGTAAGGCCTCTGACATCCCTTAATGTTACAACCCCCTCTCGCAGTCTGGCACTCTGAATCCCTTTTCATGCCTTACTGTTTTCCATATATTTCACACCACCTGACATACTATGCCTCTTACTTATGTTTATTGTTTGTCCCCCAACTAAAACATAACCCGAGGGCAGGGATTACTATTTGTTCACTGCTGAGTCTCTAGCATCTAGAGCAGTACCTAGTACAGATACTCAATAAATATTTGTATGAAAGTAAACCAAATGAAAAATTTGTCTTTTTTAATAGTCATGCAAAAATATATCTTAAAGATCATTTATTTGAATCTCAGTTTCCCATTTGTTTTCTGTCAAACAACTTTTAAGTTTTTGCTCATGCTCCAATTAATTATGAGTTATTGATGAATCTGGCAGTTGAAGTGAATGGACAAGTTGGCAACAAAACAATTATTTCTTGATTAAGCCCCTACTTAGCCTATTTGTTACAATCACGTCCCTTCCCATCTCTGCCCTCCATTTCCATCAAGATGCCAAGATGTCTGAAAAACTCACATTACCTGCTGGCATTGCTAACTGGCTCTGTCTTGGGCAGCAGTCAGTTTATTTCCTAAACTGATGACCACCTTGTGGTGCTTTCACTTGCTTCTAGTACTTTTTTATATTGAACATTTGAATCCATCTGAGATTTGTTCATTTATACACATATCTAAAAATGAGACTAAGATTCTAACTTATTCTAAAATTTTTTTTTGCTAGAAATACAGTTTATTGAGTAATGATGCTTTACCTCATTGTTTTCAGATGTCACCATTATCTGTATCTATGTAACACCCCTATCTAAAACCCCTCAGTTGTCCGTTTTCATTGAGGTAAGTTTGAGTAAAGTCCAAACTAACTTATAAGGCAAATAGTTGGGCCTTCTAGGTTGCTTTACGATGCCTGATAGTGTCTGTTAGGGCAAAATTCCTTAGTCTTTTTAAAATTGTGTTGGCAAATTTTACTTCCTTGGTTTTTTTTTTTTTTTGATGGATTTGAGGATGGGATTGTGTTTGGCATTGGATTAAATTTCAAGGTTGAGTTGTCTGGAACTGGCATCTTCACAGTTCTTTATTCAGTGCTGTGGGGTGTCTTCTCATAGGTTCTACACTCTCCTTCTGTGTCTCTGAGTAAAGTCTGTAGTTTTCTTGCCTCTTCATGTTTGATGCCGCCTCTGCCCCTCTGGGTCTTTCGCTACAGGCAAGGCTGCTCAGATTCAGACCATCTCTTTACCTCATCCTATTTCTAGACTCCTGAAAAGAATCTCAGGGAAATTGATTTGCCTCCATTTCTCAAAAGTAGCAACATACCTCCTGTGCCACATAGCACATGAGCTAGTACGGGGCAGTTCCATTTCAAGTACAGCCTCTTTTCCAAGGTGCCTGTTCTTTCTGGGTCCTTGTCTTCATTGTTATGCACTTTTGAAAGAATTTTATCTATAGGAATAAAATACCTGATCAAATTTAACTAACTCCTAGAAATTTTTCAGTTCATAACAGTATTACTCTGTCAAGATTGGCATTCATCTTTTGCTTGTTAGTGGGGAAAATGTACCTGTTTTTTAAACCTTTGCTTCTCAAATTTTATGTGACGAGAAATCACCTGGGGATCTTGGTAAATAGATTCTGACTCAGTAGGCCTGAGGCAGGGCCCTAACATTTCTAACATTATAGCAAGATGGGATACTAATGTATCTGTATTTAACCATCCTTTGAGTAACAGGATTTTAGGAGATGTGTTCAGTGACCACTGGCTTGACCTGTGTCTTCCACATCTATAAATTAAGGGTAAAGAATTACAGAATTAGATCTCTGTTTGGAGGGACTTATTTATTTAGACTTATCATCGGTCTAATACCTGGATCCTGTTTATAATGTCCATGCAATATTCATTACATTTTTTGAAACGTAAATGGAATCAGAGTTCTGCAACTTCTTTTTCTCATTTGATGTCTTGTAGAGAATCAGTAAACTTTGAAATAATTCTTTGTAACAAGCTGATAGTATTCCATTTATGTGGCTATGGCATAATTTGATTAACACACTCCTTTGGTAAACATTTAGGTGTTCTTTGTTTTGTTTCTTTCAATTTTTTTTTTACATTATAAGCAATTCTGTATTTTGGTACCTATATCTTTTTTGCATATTCATTGGCTAGACTCCAGATGGAGATTTACAGCAGAGTATGCATGTTTTAAATTTTGGTAGATACTGACAAATTGTCCTCTAAAAAGGTTTTAGCACTTTATAATCATACTGATGGTGTAGGAGAGTGCTCATTTTCTCACATCCCCACCAACACTGCACATTATCAATTCTGTATTTCTTTGGTGAAGTTTCTTATTATATCCATTTCCTTGTGGATTTTTTTCCCCATTGTGATGTTTGTCTTTTTCTTATTGCCTTCTAGAAACTCTGTGTATTCTGGGCATCAATCTTTTGTTACATAGGTTGTAGCAGTTTCCTAGTTGTATCCTGCTTCCTAGTTTTGCCTGTTTTTTTGATCATTAAAATTTGGATAACATAGTGATCTTGAAAATTTTTAATAGGAGTTAATGAAATATTATATAATAAAGTTCTTAGAAGCATACCTGACATAATAAATGTTATTTTATTAATAGACTTGTTATCTTTTATTATTATTATAATTCCTCTTCCACTTTTTCTCATCACTGGGAGCTTGCTGTTAATATCTCTTTCTATTCAACCTCAGCTTTCATCATGAACTTGTGTTCTTCCTGCTCACCTTCTCTCGAGTAAATTGAGTACCCACCCTCAGTACAGCCCCTCTTTCCCAGATGATCCTCGTTGGTTTTTCTCTTCCAGCAACCCCTGCCAGGCCATACCTAAAGTTACTGCACCACATTTGTCTTGCTTTGCTTTATTGGCATATCAAGAAATTTTAGGAGAAGTGAACATTCATTTGACTGATACCAAAGAGATTAATAGGAAAAAAATCACTTAGTGAAATTGCCTTTTTCTACCTCAGTTCTTCTACTTTTGTTAAATGCTATTTGGAACTTGCATAGTTAAGCAAAGTCTGACAGCCAAGAGCTTGGGACTCTGCAGAGAGAAAGGAGAAGGTAGCAAAGGTTAGTAGTTCTGGGTATACCTTATGATAAGCCCTGTACAGAAGTTCAAGGACTAAACTTCTAGGGGAAAAAAATTGCTAAAGCCTCCTGGGAAATGGGAAATTTATAAAATTTTGTTTAAAAGGCTACCAATATATTTGTTTTGATCACTGCTTAAATATTTTTTCAAAGTATGTCTTTTAAAAAGCTGCTCTGGGATGTTAGATTTATCCTGGTTAATGTATACCTCACATATTTTATGTGTTTTTATTCCACTTTCAAGAGAGGCATGCAGTGTTGAATTCATATGCACATAATTTTAAAGTTTTTGTTTTATAATCTCATTAAAGTGAAAATAATGCTTATGTTTAATGTTTAGCATAATACAGAAAAATCAAGATTGAGGATAATTTCCTTTTAATGTGAATGTTTAAACTGTTAAAAAGTTAGTGAGTTTGCAGATAAATTTACTCGTTTTAAAACATGTCACTGATTTACTCATAAGACATGTTTTGAATGGCTGCTGTGGGCCAGGTGTTGGCCTTAGCTCTTAAGACTGCAAATACAAGTAAGATAAAGACTCAAGGAGCTTACAATCCAATGCTATTAAGATAGATATGGAGACTACAAATCGAATCTGAGTAATATAAAGAGGCTAATCTACAAAATGGATCCCTTACAAGTTGAGGCAGGTTCCATGCCCCTCAGAGCTCTGAGATCCTTCAACAGTATTACGTTCAGAGGGCAGTAAAGAGGAGATCTAGGAGCGATTAATCAGAGGAAGGGCACGGAAGAAAGAGAGTGCCTCTCCTGGATTACAGAGGTGAGAGTTTTCCCAGAAATTAGTATTTGAATAGGAGATGGAAAGGATAGGCCACGTTTTGGTAAATATTTGCAGAATATTAACAAAACTCATATTTAGATCCTAAAATTATTTCAAGCTAAATTTTACCAGTCACTAAGTCACTAAAATCTTTTCCCCAAAAATAACTACCATATTTTAGAAAGTGTTTACTTAAAATTAATCATGTTGACTCATGTTTGACGTTAAAATATTTTAAGTAATCAATTTTAAATATGTATCCAGTTGTGGATGCCTCTTATCTGATGAGTTCATCTCCTCCGCAGTTTCGGTGTCTGAACTGCTCAGCTTCGCAAGTCTGCTCTCAGGATGGCCCTTTGTATCAGGTAAGAGGCACTCCCGACGGTACATATGACCCTAGCTGTGCCTGCCGCAGTGGTGATTGGCTTTCACCCCGGACTCAAGTCCCAAAAACTACACTTTGCAAAATTAATATTTGAAGTACAAAACTTCTTTTCAACTTATGTCCCCAAAGTTTGCCATTATTTTAGTTCTTTTGAATTGTCTGTTAAGTTTTACTGAACTAAACATGAAATTAGAAATGTCAAGGTCATTATTTATAAGTCAGGGATTTTTAATAATTACCAGTTTCAGCCCTTAAGAAATCTCTGCTCCATACTTAACACTTATTTATGTTAGTGTTACTTTTATTTAATTAATCATTCTCCCACAAGTGAGAGAGAAAATGCCAGATTAGGTGAAACTAAATAACAGCAACAGATAAATGTGTGAACCTGCTTACTAGGTACTTACTAAGTACAAAGCCCTGCCCTAAGTATTTTATTGGGCTCTTTCTTTTAATACAGAAATGATAGTGTACTAACTGAATAGTACACTGAGAAAATTTGAACATGGACCTGAGGAGATTTATCTAATAAAAATACATTAAAAAAATTTTTTTAAACAGAAGAGACTAAGTGTAGCAAAAATTATTACTGAGTACAGTATGATCAACCTTAAGCAGTGGATTAGTCATAGCATTTCTTAAAAATCCCCATTGTTCTTTTATCCCCCAAATTTAAGTAGTCTTCATCCTTATTTCCATGGGGCCACAAAAGGAAAACTGTAATTGGATAACAAACTTAACTAGCAAACATACTGCTGCAGTTACAGTTTTAGGGTTGGGATAAATGAATGGATGTTAAGTATTAAAAGAACCATTTCAAATCACTAACCAAAAATGTTAAATTAGCAGTTTATCTAGAATTTCCCTTGGTCTCTTGTCAGTGCTGTGAAATGGAAACTCCCACACTGTCATTTAAGTGCATGCTTTTAGTCCTGTTTTTTTAGCAGTGGACTGAGCAAATACAACAACTGTGAAGGTCAAGAGAAGATCATTTAGGGGGGAAAAATCATTCTTCTTACTTTATGCAGTTAAGGGTGAGGGGTGAGTAAATAATTTAACTGAGCTGGTGAGATTTGTATACACCTGAAGTACATAGATGATTCAGCTGCTTTTAGCTTCACAGCTGATTTGGGAGTGACGAGTTAGTGCCACCCCCGCCTCTAGCTGTAATTCATTCATACATGGCTTTTTGCTTTTATTCTTGGCACTGATGTCTGTTTAGTTCCTTAGAAATAAAGATGTTCTTAAACTCTGAAGTATTAGAGAACTGGAATAAGACAAATTTTCACAAATCCACACAAATTTCCCTTTCTTTCTTCAGCACTTCATTATAGTCCTGTCAGAATGTTGAACTTATAAGTAATAAGATGTGTCTTTAGCCAAAAATCAGCTAGAAAATTTCAAGGAAAAAGTGATCATGGTTTTATTATATGAAAATATTATGTGTATAGTTTTATACTATAAGTTTTTTAAAAACTTTTAAAACTTTTTGTGTTTTGTGAAAATTCCCTGAAATGGACAGTTTTCTAGGAAAACACCAGTGGCCCAAAATTACCCAAGAAAAAAGAAAAAGAAAACTTTAGTTAAGTCATGAAAGACAGAAATAAATTAGTGTAAAGCATTACTTCCTCAAAGGATACCTAAATAGTTTTTTGGTCACATTTTCTCAAATTTTCAAGGAAGTAGATGATTCCCATTCTGAATTGTTTTAAATCATTGAAAAAGATAGAATTCTTCCAAATTCATTTTATAAAAGTAACAAAATGTTATAAAAACTGATCCCCAATTAGAAAACTAACATCGAATCTCATTTTGAATATAAAGATGATAAACTAGGTATACTATAATGATACATTAAAAGAATAATAAACCAAGATCAAATAGTATTTTTATCAGAAATGCAAAAATGGCTTAATGTTGGAGGGAGGGAAATATATATATATATATATTTTTTTTTAGAAACATGTTTTACACACACTAGGTCAAATAAAAATCATCAGTAGATGCTGGAAAGGCATTGGATAAAATTCAGTGTTAAGTTTTAATTTTTTCTACCAGCTTACTTTGAGAATCTTCAAAACAACTAAAAAGTTGAAATAATAATAAAAAGGAATATCCTTTACTTAGATTTACCAGTTAACATTTTGCGACATTTCCTTCACCCTCTTTCTCTCTCCTTATCTAAGTAATCTCTTTTTAAACATATTGTTTCTTTGTGGAACTATTTGAAAGTAAATTACAAGTATCTTGACAGTTGACCATAAACACTTCAGCATATATTTCCTAAGATCAAAGACCTTCGCATATATAACCAAAATACTTCACACATTAGAAATTTAAGTAGTACATTAAATATTATAAGATGTCAATTCTCCCCATAAATTATGAAGTTTAACATGGTTCCAAACACTTTCACCAGATTCTTGTTTAAATTGACAAGGTCAGTCATTCTAAAGCTTATCAGGAAATAGAAACTGATGCTTCTGGTCACATTTTTTTTGAGTAATCAGAGGCCACGTGCATGGCCACATATTAAAATATATCTAAAGCTGAAGTAATTAAAATAGGGTACTAACTTAAACGTAGACATATGCATAAAAGGAATGGCTCAGGAACAGACTCTAGTGTGTATACCTCTACAGTGTTGCAAAACAGCAGTGAAAAAAGACTCATTGAATAAGCATCTTTTCAGCACTGAATTGTGCGCACTCTTTTAGGTCCTAGGGACACAGAAATGAGAATGACCAAAATTTTCTTCTGTCATGGAGCCTATGCTCTAATGATGGTAACAGAGGAAGATATGTAAAATTTACAGTATTAAAAGAAAAATGAGATAAATAGAATATTTTTGGTAAGATAACCAAGGGAGGACCTGTCTGAGGGGGTGGGTTTTGACTAAAAGGAAGTGAGCTCACAGTGTGTATGTCTGGGTAGGGCATGCCAAGCCAGGGGAGCACAACGCAGAACTCGGGAGGAGTGGTCATGCCTGGTTGCTAGAAGATTGCACAGGGCGGAGAGTAGTTGGCAGTGGGAGGGGTAGTCAGTGAACTTGGAGTGTAGATGTTGGGGATGGGGTGTTATCTAGTAGAGTTTGTTTTCAATGAATTATACTGAAAGTGTTGGTGGTGATGGGGGTGGAATTTAAACCATATCCCACATTAAAAGCTTCTTATGGTTTAAAGTGATAAATACTAAAAATAATACCATCAAAGATGAAGAAGAAAATATAGTTGAATAACTAATTTCAAAATGGGGATGGCCTTCCTCATTGTACATGAAAAGGAAAAAAAAGATAAACCATACTGACTATTAATATTGAAAAGTATATGGCAAAAGTACTGTAATTAAGGAACTATTTGTAATACATGACAAAAAGATTTAATGTCTTTAATACATAAAGAATTCATATAAATCTGTAAGACAAAGTTCAACTTTCCATAGGAAAATGGAACAAAGAACATAATTAGGCAAGTCAAAAAAGGAGGAAACAAAACTGGCTAATAAGCACAGAAAAATGGTTAAATTCCGTAGAAGTCAAGAAATGAAAGAAGAAATAAAACACTATGTTATGCTTATTAAATTGCCAAGTCAAGAGGACAGTACTCATTATTGATTAGGCTGTTAAAGTACAAGCAGTCATCTTTCTCTTGGAAGTGTAAAACTAGAACTTTCTTGAAGTCTAGTGGGACAGTATTTATCAAAAAGCCTTTAAAAATGTGTATGCTGTTTGAACCACCTCTTGGGGTGGGAGAAGGGTTAGTTGGGGAGTGGGAAATAGATCATTGGGTCAAGATTAATTTATAATAGCAAAAAAATGGAATAAGCTAAATGTACAGCAAAAGATTGATAATTTATGGTTCATTTCTGTAGAGGCATACATACACACACACACACACACACACACACAGCCTTTAAAAATGATCATGTAGGACCATATTAAATAGTGTAGGAGTAAGTTTATGGAATTTTTAAATGGGAAAAATTCAGTGGACAAGATTATTTACCAAAGAATATGTGTAGCATGATTCCTGTTTTGAAAAAAACAGTGTACACAGACAAAAAGACTAGAAGAATATTCACTAAAATGATTATGGTGGTTATCTTTGGGTGGTGGGATTTTAATGATTTTCCTTTTCTTGTTGCTTTTCTATATTTTCCAAATCTACAGTAAAACCAAGTTAGTTTTATGATAATTTAAGAAAAACAGTATATCAAAGTCAATTTTATGATTTTCTATAATTACCACATTTTAAACATACCTTGACACTGTGTATTTCCTATTTTAGTGCATGGTGAGTCTGAGGACCAGCAGCTCTATAAAACGTAGGGCCTTGCAGTGCGGCCACTGAAACACACTGCAGCCTAGGATGTGCTGAGCCATTTTACTTCAGAAAGTGAACTGAAACGCAAATATAACTCAAAGGATGTCTTAATTTCCAGTATTGTAACACATCTCAATGAATTATTAAACTTTATATGTGGTCATAGAACACACACACACACACACACACACACACAAATACTCACTTGGAGAGGAAACAAAACAGTTTTCAGCCAAAAACGGAGAGAATCCCAAGCACTGACAAGCAAGCCATTTCCCTTCCTTCTTCCTTCATCCTCACGGAATTGGTGGTGGGTTTTCTATACACTATGAATGGATTCTAGAACAAGTGACTTAATTTGTAGAAAGTGTGTAGATGGACACAGCTAGGAGTGGAAAGCAAGGCTAGAAAGATTTTTTAAAACAAAGGGCGAGCTCGGGTGGGGTGGGCAGAATGGAAGTGGTGGAGTCAGGGTGGCCTCCAAATCCGGCTGAGCTTCAGGAAACCTGGAGAGTTCTGTAAAATGCAAATTTGGGTGCCCCACTCCCAGATACTCTTAATTCAGAGGGAACGAAGTTTAAAATAAAAACAAGTAAACAAAATTTAAACCAAAAGAGATTGAGATCATGCAAACCCTGAGAGATTGTCAGTGACTTTGACTTCAGCCCTCAGAAAAGCCTCTGGGAAATCCAGACCTAGGAGTTTACATTCCTACCCCACAGCCCCATGCTGAGTGGAATGGTGTAAGAGACACCAACAGTCTTCTCAGTAGGTAATATCATAGCTAGGATAAGTAGAAACGGTCCTTTTTGGGATTATAGCATCTCAGTCTGTTCCTTTCATCCATATGGATGTTCCATACACAGTTCCCTGTGCAGGATTGTTGCATTCACCACACTGAGATGCAGGCAAAACAATGCCATCTCAGCCCTTTCTTGCTTTCATAAAAATAGCTCCTCACATTTTCATTTTAAAAAATGGGAATCTGAAACTTTAAGCCATTAGTTCTCCAGACCCTTTCTGACTTGGTGGTGTTTGGGTTCTGTGGGATATGGTGCGACAGGGTGAAACCAGAGGGCAGTAGCAAGGTGCCATATGCCTTTTATCCACAGGAAGCTGTTCCCTCTCTAGTATGTTTGATAACCACTGTGACATAGGTGGAGGAACATGAAAGATGATCTGAACCATTCAATTATATAATAGTCAAGTCCAAAGATTTAATGGTATCAACTGACTATTGAAAGGAGAGAGTAACCTAAATGTTTCAGGTTAGAATTAGCTACTTGTTTTTCAACTTTTAGAGAACTATTAAAATAGATTTTAAATACTAAAGAATGTCAACCTTTCCAAAAAAAACAAGTGTCGTTTGTGAAAACTGCCCAGTTCATAGGTTGATACATTCTTTGTTAATTCGTGACTCAGTAGGCTCTCACAGACAGCAGCTCTAGTGGAATCCATTCTGCAGGCTTGTTGTGTTCAGCCCACAGGGTAACGACTGGAATGGCTTTAAGCAGGCTTTCAGTCCTCAACAGGCCCTGCCTCTCCCCTAAGCCTTACATCAGTACTGTTCTCACACGCAACAGTATGACATCAGTAGGCCTTTGAACTTGACCTTTGTGGCGTATTATGGAAAACTTGACTGAGTCTAGAAAAATGGCAATTTAAAAATAGAGTTTTAATGGTAACTACAGTCTTAGTTGTCATAATCAGCAGTACCAGGAAATAATGTGAATTATAACCTCACATTCTTAACATCTACTGTATATAAACTATATTGTTTTTATATAAACACAGACTTACTCATCATCTTTTTTTATTTTATAGTCATACCCCATGGTATTGCAGTATCGGCCAAGAATTGATTTCGGTTAGACGTAGATCTCTCCGAGATGAATCCTGCACTATTTGTTTACTCATCAACAGATTGCACAGTGAACGGTGTGTGGACTAGAGGGACACAACCAGATTTTCAGCATGCAAATAAGGCCATTGTCTGTCTCTGAACTGTCAGTTGCATTTATGTTGTTTCTATTAAGATCAAATCAAGTGCCATTCTGCTACCAAACCATCGGCGTCCAGCGTTTGTGCTGTCTCACAGGGCACCAGTCATGGCCGAGATCAGTTAGCTGTGCAGCCATGACTCAGCCTGCTGGATATTTTGCTTGCCTGTTACAGGATTGTTCTAATGTTTGATTACACTAGTAATATGGGTCAATTTTTGTGGTGTTGCAGTTTTCACATACTCTTTTATTAATTGTTTAGAGTACTGTACAAATTGCTATATCTGAAATTATTTTGTATGGGAAATATATTTAGTAAAGTGGTTTTGAACCACTGTCCTGTTCTCAGTAAGCTTTTTGTGTGCGAAATAGTTCACTCTAGAGTGTGCAAGTCCTTTGGGGAAGAATTCCAATTATTATTTAACATCAGAGCACATTATGATCATAGGCCTTTTAAGTCATCTGTGTAGTCTACCAGTTGCACAAGGAGGGCATGGTAGCCCTCCAGCTTGAAAACGTATGTGACTTCTTGGAGAACTGAAGTTAGATTCATAACCATTCAAAATGTCGGCAGCTGATCACATTTATTTCTAACAAGGTTCATGTGTAAAGTCAATCTTTCCTAATGCTTTGTGGCAAGTGGGTGCTGCTCCGTGACATGCCGCCATGTGGTTCATTTTATGTGCGCACTGCCATATTTGTTGCTCTCATTTAATGAGTATATTATTTCTCTTTTTAATTTGGCCTTAGATGTGTGTCACTGTGGCATGCAGAAGGTTATAATGATTTTAAGTATTAGGATTTTTAGAGCAGATAATAATAGCTACTTATGGATTTCAAAAGTCTCAAAGCAATTTTAGATTAAAAATTATTAGTTATCTATCACATTTCCATATGCATAAAATAGAATGCAGTGTAGTAAATATGCTAACCAAAATTAATGGTTTAAGTATATTTCATCTTAGATCCTGTAAGTAATCGGGGAAGTGGGATGATTGTTTTATTTATAAGTTTTCACAGTCAGAACTAAAATAATGTCCTTGGTTTTGCAGTTTTAAGTCTTCCATTCATTTTGAAATTAATCTGCAAATCAAAGAAGGTCTTGTTATCTTAAATCATATGAAGAACTTCATTTTAAACCTCTTGAAACTTACAATTGTTCTCAAAAAGCTTCTTTGGAAATTAAGTTTTATTAACTGCTCCAAAACAAGTTAACCTCCGAAATTTAGGAAAAAAAATCTTGCAAGTCAGGAAAAATATTTGTTTTAGAAATCTGACATGAGCACAATCTGTGTGTTACACACAGTTTTTATACTGAATACATGGTAGATGTGCTACATTTTCCAGTAAAATGTATCACAAATTAATGCCTTCTGAATTTCAAAAAGCTTCTTAGAAATATTGTACAACTCTAAACACAAAATACAGCTAAATCTGGATGCATTGCACAAAAGACTGAAACTTCATAATCATTTCCATATATCTTTTTCAAGTCAAAAAATGTTTATTAAAGTTTTCTGTTGTTTTTGTTCTGACTTTTATGAAAAAGGTTATGGCAATACTTTAATTTCATCGTTAGACTGTGTGTGTGTGTGTGCTTGGAAGGGCTCACAAGCAGAACTTAAAAGGCAGATTTTTGTTAACTCTAAAATTGATTGGAACAGACCATTACACTCAAACAAAACTGAATTTACTCCCTAGCTATGGAAATTATTTTGCTATACTACGAAATCTAATTCCCTGACATCCCTAAGAAATTTTAAGATTTATTTTAAATTTATCACATCTAGGTCGGTGATTAAAGTAGTGTTCTACATATGGAAGTTGATTTTAATTAACTCAAAATTAATTGAGAGGACATTTTAAAAACTACAAATGAGACCTGGATATTTTTGGGTCCCCAGCCAAACTTACAGCCTTAAATGAGTTTTATATACACAATGTCTTTAAATTTGGCCTGTTGCCCTATTAGTATGTAATTTCACTATTTTCCAAGGAAATATATAGGAAGCAATTGTGGAATTGAGAATACTCTATATACAATTTTTTATTTAATGTTGATATTTTAACATTTTTATTGAAATGCAATGGAATATGTGCCAAAACATGTGAAAACCTTACATAAGGGCATCAGTCATCATTTAGGTAAAGGTACACATTTTATGATGGCCCTGAGTAATCTGGTATTACTATTAAGAACCACAGACTTCTTCAGCCGACCTCTTTTGGTATATTCAACTGTGATTTTTTAAGTATGGGACAACTTTCTTGTCTAGTAGTATATTAAATCCCCAGTTTAATTATCCCCTAAGTCAGATTGTGGAATTTGCAAGAAACCAGACATAAAAAATATATACAAGTAGCTTTTGTGGTTAGTTTTATAAACTTAGGGTGCTAATAAAACAAACTCTTTATATATACTATAGGAATAATCAACTCTATAGCATTGGATAATAAAACTAGGTTTTTCTTTGATATTTTGTTTCTTAAACAACAAACTGAAAGAACTTTACTTTCATAAGAGATTCTATAATTTCTTTTCTCTGCCTTAGATATCACAGATGTAAAAGGGTCAAGGAGCCTTGGATATTAAGAAGGCCTGGGGTTTTATAGGCATCACTCTTAACTGAAGCAGCTGCAGCAGTTACTAGAAAAACCAGAATACAGCCTTTTCCCTAGTTTAGTAAAATACTTTCAAGAAGTTAAACAAAAACTAAAAGACTCATTGCTGAAATAGTCAGTCTGGGATGCCGGTACCTTGAGTAATGTCTTCTAACTACCTTTAGAAAAGTGTATTATTTATTCATTGAAAATTTGTCCCATACTAACATGTCACATTTTATAAACATGAGTTTTCTGTTATATTACACTCAAAGCTAAATTTAAATGATTCTTTAAGGGGGGAAAAGTGTGTCATATAATATTGTGAACTGTTTAGCTTTATTGAAATACTAAGAGAAAGTGCCTCATTGCTAAAGTGCATTTCTGTTTTAGACTTACTGCATAAATTATCTGTACCTGTCTTATGGTTTTGTAGCTAAATAGGGTCTCCTAAGTTAAGAGTAATCTCCTTTTGAATGATTTACATAAGAAAATAGATATCACCAAAGACATTTTACTATTAATAACCATGTTAGAGAGACAGTTTTAACAGTTTGCAGGATGGAAGTTTTTAGATTGCAATTTACTTTTACATAGTTAGGCAATAACCTTGAGTAATTGCTAAAATATCACCAAAGAAAGGCTTTAAACTGAATTTTCTAGATAAGATCAATCAAATGCAGGGTTTTCTTGCAATAATCAGAGCACACTTCCTTTCAAATATGTTCCTTGTTTTTCCAGCACCATCTGACAGATCTTAGGAAATCCTCAAAGATGAGAAAGAGATTAACAACAAATAGCCTCCCTCTGGATGAAAAGTGGGAGAAATGCATATTTTGAGAAGAAACTGAGATTTTAAATTCTAATTTGAGAAGCTCTTTATTCCATGGAGGTGGTATAAAATTATGCTTAGTTTCTGGGTTCTTAGTAATAAGTGAAATTTTATTACAGACTTTGGTAAATGTGGACATGCTTACTTGTATAAGAAACAGTACATTCTATTGGACTTACATGAGTAAATGTTTATTCTGTATTTTTTAAAAGCAAAATTTTCATCAAGGCCTTTTTTTCTTAAAAAGTGATTTTCATCTTATTTCTTGGCGATTACTTTATTATTAGAATTTAGCCATGCAGCCAAGTTTGATGAAACGGGTCTCAGATTGGGAGCATATACATCACGTTAAGCACACACACACCCCTTTCTCCTTTCTCCCGGGGAGCTCATGCTGTGCGCCACCTTAAAAGTGAAGCTCACATTATGAAGTCTTCCTGATAGGTCAGTAGGTAAACCTCCTTGGATAGGATAAAAATGGATGCACTCTGTTATATACAATGGCTTATCACAACAAATTTTCCAGCAGGCTGTTTTATACCAGTGAGACGTTGGTTGTAAAAATTGCAAAAATGAATGAGTTTGCCATATAACTTTAATTTTCTGGATTAGAAACACAAAAATGTGAAATGGCTATTAAGATACATATTCCCACAATAAGGAACTTAACATGTCTGCCAGATCTGGTCTATGAAAAATTGAAAAATATTCAATGTACTAGAGACTCAGAAACCCTTGAAAAGCACAAAATAACCAATTCTGGATTTACTTGATATACCTAGTACATAATATTTTCATGGAAAAACATCAGATTGAAAGTTTATTAAAGTGTACTTGAAGTACACTGCAGGGTTTTCATAGGTTTTTTTTTTAAAACAATGGCATTTTCCCAATAATCTAGAAGTGATTCTCTTCCTAGTGTGACTTTCACTAGTGTAATGTGTTTACTTAGTGTCCTATGTTCTTAAATAGAATCAGAGCGGCTGAGCACTTCCTTTTCGGAAAGTTAGGGAATTAAACCTAAAAGGAAATTATTTTAAATGCTCATTAAAATGTGTCGGCATACTCATGCTTTTTCTAGGATTCAAACCAGACATTGTTCAGAAATGGTTATCTTTAGTTAATTATCTTTACATCGAGAATCAAGTGAAACAGATGTATGTTAAATGCTAGGTCTAGTTTTCTTCCATCCTTCAGAGCATCATGGAATAAGAAACTAATCTAGTATAAATGAAGATTAAATATTTCTGAGCAATGTAGAGAGTAAACATTATTTACCCATAGATTTCACATCAGTTCCACCAGAGAAGGAGCTCTACACATGAGAAACGCGATGGGATCAGCCTAGCATTATTTGGGAGCAGTTTTCTTTTGCTGTATTTTTAGAATGGGGGTGGGGGCCTAAGTGTCCTTATGAAGCTGCGGTCCACGACAAGAGCTTGGGGCCCTGCGTCAGGCAGCAGAACAGCGAGCACGTTTTTCAGAGTAGCCCTCACGTTCAACAAAACCATCATAGACTATATTGTACAGCTATGTTGCTCACTTTCCTTTGAAATATAAACTATCTTAAGCTTTTTTTGTCAAAAGTGGTAACATCTTAATACAAATAAAAACCTTTTTGTGGTTGTAAGATTTAGCTTATAAATCATTCAAATTGAAGTGAAAGATTACCAGGTCATTGTTAATGACTTAGTCTATTAAGAATATATGTATTTTTGTAAAGGAAAAGCACTTGTAGATATTTAATCAGTACAGGATATATGTCTGTTTTGCAAAAATGCTGCTTAGAGATTCTCTTTAAATATTTTTTATTTTTGTGCTCAAATGTATTTTCTGTTGATCTATGGAATGTTCTGTATAAAGCTGTATGGTTGTACTGTTGGGCTAGATTCTTTTGTTTTCTAAAATCTGGACTTAGCCAAGTATATTTGACCATGTTAAAAATAGTATCTTTGTTATTAAAAATTTGATTGCATAATTGATTACCTGTCATCCTTACTATTAGTAGTTGCAGATTGCAACCTCCATTTAAGTCGTCCTTAAGTACTACTGCAAACTTCACTGAAATTTGTTGAGTATTTGAGATCATAAACATTTTTTAAAGATTCATGAGCTGTTTAAAGATGGCAGACTGCCTATCAAAAAACACTTGAGGTGTACACATACACCCTCACTTCCAAGCAATTTCTTATTTTGTTAGCTTAATCAAATCCAAATAATCTTTGAAAGTAATTGAGTATTAGAGAGGCCCAAGTGAATTCAAAGACTGCTTTCCTCAGCCAGTTAGGTACCAGCTTGGTTTGATTAATACCTTCCTGTATACTTGCCTCAAGAATTCCAGTTAGGACTCATTGCCACCTTCCTGAGTTTAGCCTGTCCCTGCCCTATTGTTACTTTGGTGCCTGAGGCTTTGTCTTACATTAATGATACCAGAGAGGTGGTCAGAACCCAGGTATTTGGTGAGGCCCCAGCCTCTTCCTACAGGGATTTTCTCTCCCCACAGGCTGCCATTCTGTTCAGGGTCCCTTCTAAGTGGCTCTTAGCTGATACTCATAGTGCAGGTCCCTCCCAGAGTCCCTAAAAGTTACTAGTCTCTTTCTTACCAGCCCCCAGCCCAGCACTTGCGGTTTCTTATGGGGACTTCATTATACAGGTTAAATCATTGGCCATTGGTGATCAGTTCAACCTCCAGGCCCTCTCTGGAGGTCAGGGTTGGGGGAGACTTAAAAGTTCCAACTCTCCAATCCCTGGTTGTTTCCTTAGCAACCAGCACACCCCACCCTAATCCTTAGGTGCTTTCAAAAAGTGATTTCATAAGGAACTCAAGGGTCCGTGAAAGGGTTTGTTATAAATATCAAGACACCTTTATCATTCTTAACACTTAACAATTCCAAGGGCTTTAGGAGCTCTGTGGTAGAAACAGGAATGAAGACCAAATATATGTTTCTTATCACAAGTCACAGTACCACAGTCATGAACTACAAGTTCCACCCAGACCCACCTGGCTTTCTTGTGTCCCTTCTTTGTTTCTCCCCATTACTGAGGCATTGCTTATGCCTCCCCTTCCCTTTACCTAAGTAACTCCAAACGATCTTTCATTCAGCTTACTCATCATCACCTAATGAACTAACCCTTCCCAATTCAGCTCAGGAAACACTTCTTCAGAGAAATTTTCCCTGGCCTCTGACTGGGTTAACCTTACTCTAATTCAGAGGCTCTGGTAGATATCAGGTACCTTATCATATCACAGTGGCAACTTTATGTTTGAGGGATTGAATCAATAGCTATCTCCCATTCTAGCCTTTTGAGTTTGATGGTGTCTGTGGATTCACTGCTGAATCTCAGGGCCCGACACAGTGCCTGACACATAGCAGGCACTCCAGGAGTATTTACTTGGGTGATCAAATGAAATAAATTCGATGTCATATATGTAAGAATTTAATACATGTTTGATCGCTTGACTTTGACAATGCTTATTTGACTTCCATAAAATATAGTTTGAGTGAGGGCAAATAGCGCCAGATAAAGAACCATCTGAAACTAGTTTCATGGTGCTCAGATCAGATAACTTGGCCCCACTGTGGAATTTTGGGGAATTCATGAGAGGCTGACAAAGAGATTGGACAATTACATTCTGTGGTCAGTTATACTCCCATCTTGTTCTGTTTGCATTCTTCACTAAGACCTGCTTTTCCTGATATTTTGATTTTATGACTCTTCATCCATCCTTCCCTTTTGCTCTCCTCTGCCACTTCCAAATGACTACCATCAGAGAAATCAATCTGCTATGTATGCCCTTTGATCCAGACTTCTTGACTGAAGGATTCTAGCTTATAAAAATACTATTACCATTGCAAATGATATAATAGAATATTCCCTTCAGCCTTTTGTAATGATGAGAAAATGGATGCACTGTAAATGTCCAATAGAGGAATGAATTACTAAATCTATACTCTTGACATTGTAAAGAACATGTTCTGATGAAGAAATTTGCATATAATATTTTGATAAGAAAAAGTTGAAGCACAATATGTACATTATGATCCCTCCCCCACAATAAATATGAGTATATGTTTGTATAAACATAGTAAAAATCTGGAAAGAAACAAATTGTAATAGTGATTGTGAGGAAGGAGTTGGTAGGGGCTTGGGAAAGTGACCTCATTTCGTCCTTTATACTCTTCTGCATTATCTGAACTTGTGACAAAAGCATGTTCAATTTCTAATTCTAAAGCTCCAACAATATACATATTTACTTGTTTGTTATCTGTCTCTCCTCACTGGGAAGTAAACTACACATGGTCAGGGACTTTGTCCATCTTTTCTCACTGCCATACCCCCCATCCCCACCCAGTGCCGAGCAATGCCTGACATATGGTAAGTGTTCAATGTGTATTTTTTATGAATGAATTTTTTTAAGAAAATTGCATTTTAACAAAATCTGTCTTTCACATCTCTTCCCACTGCATGTCCTTTTCTATGAAATTAATTGTGTTCTGAGGAATCTGAAATTCTCTGCATCCATGTAGTAGGCCCTGAATGAGTTGAAAAGCCACAAGGTTCCCCCACCCCCTTGAATGAGTGTGGAAATGCCTGACAGGCTCAGAGTGATAAAGCTTCAAATAACAAAGGGCGGTGCCAAGAGAAACATTGATATTGGAATAAAGGTTATCCCCTCAAAAAATAAAAGCTAAGAAAAGAACACATTGAATAAGGAAGAATGTGCTGTCACATAACATGTTCAGTAATTGAAAAGTCACAACTGTTTAACCACCAAATAGTTTAAGCCAGTTAGAAGAATTGAACAAAACCACAAAAGTATAATTGATTATAGCTCAGGAAAACATCTGTCAAATACGCACTGAACTGTATTCTGTGGTTACTGTTTCTTTATAACTTTACTTTCACTTTACTGCAGAACCCACATACAGCAGTGTAAGAGAGATGCATGATCTCAAGGACACATGGGGTTTCTCCTAAATTTGGGGAATCATGGCACAGAGAAATTGGTCAGGTCAAAGGACCTCAAAACATAACGGTTTCCACCTTTGGGGCAAGAAGGCAAAGAGGGAGCATGCTTGTCCATACCTCCTGGACCTAATGGTTCTAAGTTTGGGGGTCCTTGTTTCTTGCATGTCACAGTTACATAACCTATGGCTTCTGTGTTTTTGTTTTATCCTCCCTGCATCAAAGGGCTACTGGAGAGGTCAGAGCATAGTCTAGCAGTGGCCAACCAGCAAGATACTCAATGAACTCCTAATGGAAGAATATGGGCACACGTGATCCCTACTTAGAGTGACAGGAAAATGTAATTTGCTAACTTCTAGAAGTTAATGGAAATAATATGCTACCAGCCTTTTATTGAATTTCCAACTCAATTGATTATTTTATACCCATGATCTTTAAGAAAAATCTATTGTCTTTCTCTTGTCTTTTCCTGTGATGGCAACTTAATGTGGGTGAAAGTTAAATATTCTTTAAAAAATAAGTCCGTAAGAATAAGTTGTGGAAGTAGAAAAGGACGTGATTGAATTTTAAGGGGACTATTTAAAGAAAAATTAAATGAGGCTTGTGATTTGAGGTTGGGGAGGAAGTGAGAAATTTTCACTTATAGCTTCATTCTGTTCTATGTTGTCTGAATTTGTGTCAAGGATCAGGAAATGAATAACAAAAATAAAGGGATAAAAAAATTCCGAAAGGGTAAAACCTATCATTTTCTCCAAGTACTATAGCTAACAGTGCTCAAAGAGCACTGGGGTCCTTTCTCAGGAAGCCATTTTCCTGAACCATCAGGGCCAGCCAGCACTTGTGGCTTCTGTCCAACAGTCCCCATAAAATTTAGCTCAAAGTATGGCTGCAGCACAAGTGTGATCTCCCCTGGTGGACTGAGAAATTTACGGGTACATTTGTACTTAATCAGAGAAGAAAATTCTAAGCCACAGGAAAGAAACTAGAGGGAGATGAATTGTAAACTATGGAAAAAATATTGGGATAGGAGTGGGGGGAAAGGTTTACAACATGTAAAGCAATGTGTTCTTCTGTTAAGAGATCATATACAAAACAAATGAAATATGCACAGTTAGGAGCACAGGCTTTGTGGTCAGAGAGACTGGTTGCAAATGTTTCTCTGCCATCTGCTTTGGGCAGATAATCTGCCTAAGACTGCAGTTTTCTTATCGATGAACTGGGTATAATAAAAAGATAGTATTGCTGTTCTGAGTACCTAAAAGTACTCTGTAAAGGGTAGCCATTAGCCTAAAGGAATCTATAGATTCAATGCAGCCCCTATCAAAATTCCAATGGCATTTTTTCACAGAAATAGAACAAACAGTCCTAAAATTTGTACAGAACTACAAAAGACTCTAAGTAGCCAAAGCAATCTGGAGAAAGAACAAAACTGGAAGCATCACACTTCCTGATTTTGAACTATATTACAAGGCTATAGCTGTCAAAACAGTATGGTATTGGCATAAAAACAGACAAATCAATGGAACAGAATACAGAGCCCAAAAATAAACCCAGGCATATATGGTCAATTAACTAATTAAAAAGAATGGGTATACAATGGGGATTGCATATTAAAGAATATACAATTATAAGCCAAGAATACACAATAGGAAAGGACAATCTCTTTGATAAATGGTGTTGGGAAAACTGGACAGTCACATGCAAAAAATGAAACTACCACTATCTTACACCATACATAAAAGTTAACCCAAAATGAATTAAAGACTTGAATATAAGACCTGAAACCATAAAATTCCTAGAATAAAACATAAGCAGTAGGCTCATTGACATTGGTCTTGGCGATGATTTTGATTTGACACCAAAAGAAAAACAACAAAAGTAAAAATGCAAACAAGTGGGAATATATCAAACTAAAAATATTCTGCACAGCAAAGGAAACCATTGACAAAATCAAAAGGCAAACTACGGGCTGAATGGGAGAATATATTTGCAAATTATGTCTAATTGGGGTTTAATATCCAAAATACAAGAACTCATACAACTCAATACCTAAAAGAAATCCAATTTAAAAATGGACAGGAGATCTGAATAGACATTTTTCTTAAGTTATACAGATGGTCAACAGGTACATGAAAAAGTGTTCTACATCACTAATCATCAGGGAAATGCAAATCAAAACCACAATAGTTATCTTGCAACTGTTAGAATGGCTATCAAAAAGACAAGAGATAAGTATTGGTGAGTATGTAGAGATCCCTAATGGAACCCTTATGTACTGTTGGTGGGAATGTAAATTAGTGCCACCACTATGGAAAATATGGAGGTTCCTCAAAAAATTAAAAATAGAACATATGGTCCAGCAATTCCACTTCTGAGCATTTATCCAAAGAAAATGAAAACACTAATTCAAAAAAATACAGTCACTCCCATGTTCACTGCATCGTTATTTATAATAGGCAAGATACAAAAACAACTGGTTTCCATCAACAGATGAATGGATAAAGAAAAATATATATATACAATGGAATATCATTCAACCATAAAAAAGGAAATCTTTCTATTTTGTGACCATATGGATAGACCTTGAGAGCATTTTGCTAAGTGAAACAAGTCAGAAAAACAAGTACCATATGATCTCTCTTATACGTAGAATCTAAAAAACAAAACCGAACTCATACACACAGAGAACAGATTGCCGGTTGCCAGCAGCAGGGAGTGGGTGAAATGGATGACGGTGGTCAAAAGTTACAAAATTCCAGTTATAAAATTAAAAGATCCTGTAGATACAATGTACAGTGTGGTGACTGTAGTTAATAGTACTATATTGTATATTTGAAGGTTGCTAACAGAATAAATCTTTAAAATTCTCATCTAAAGAAGAATGTGTGACAATGTGTGGTGATGGGTATAAATTAGGCTTATTATGGTTGATCATTTCACAATATACACAAATATCAAATTGTCATGTCATATACCTGAAACTATCGTAATGTTATGTCAATTCTATCTCGATTTAAAAAGGTAGCCATTATCTTTTTTAGCTCTTAGATGTATAAGCTATTTATAGCAAAAAAAATTACACAAAACACACATAAATGAAAATTTTTGATTGCTTTTTATGTTTTTTAAGGAATTTTACTCTGAGTGATTCAAAAACAGGCCAGCATTAAATTTAGCTTGGTGTACCGTATCCACCTTCCTAAATGTCTGTGAGAGCGCGGGTGGCCCCAAAATGCCTGTAACTTGTAGAGTTGCTGCTTTCCTCTATTCTCTCCTCTCTCAGAGCTCTTGCACTCCTCCTGATTGCATGGAGGAGAAAGGCTCCCGGAGGGAGAAAGCAACGGATTCGCCTAAGTCCTTGGAGTAGAGTGGACAACAGTCCTGGTTTTCCTGGAACCGTCCCAGTTTTAACATTTAAAGTTTCATGGCCGAGGAGGCTCCGCCCACCCTCAGCACTGGTCTGGAGGTTCATGCTGCCCGGGAGCCGACACCCGGCTCAGGCTCTGCGGGATGATCTCTTGTCTGTACTCAATTTTACTTCTGAGCTGGTGCCGTTTCTTTCCCTTAGTAGAGTTCTTCCACTAACATGCCTGTGAGTCTGCTCAGATGTGATCAGAGTTCAATTTGGGCCACACAAAGAATAAAATGAACTGAAAAGAGGGAGAGGCAATTATTTTTTCCCTGTGATAACTAGTGAAGAGTTGAGTTAAAGAGGGGTTGCATGCCTGCGGTGTGTGTGCGTGTGCGTTTTACTCAGGAGGAGACAAAGCTGGCAGAGGATCTGCCCTGGGCAGTAGCCCCTGGGCAGTAGCGGGGAAGTCCCTGGCGGTTTCCAAAACAAATCACAATTCCCCACACTGGCCTCCAGGGGGAGCCATCAGCCCACGATAGTTCTGCTGCCTTTTGTGGGGCAAGTCAGGAGGCAGCAGACCGGTCTCGAGGGTGAAGACTTGATGCAACCACCACCGTTAGGAGTGCGGCATGCAAGAATGAAGTGCTTACTGGTCGGAGAAGCGCCCAAATTTCCTCTCGTTAACACAAGCTGAGATAAGCACTCGTAAGATAGAAGCAGCCCCCTTCACTTTGGAAAGAATGAGAAGCCTCATTATAGCTCTTGGGGATCTGCACCCTAAGAAAAAGAACTCTGAATGGCAGCAGGTGATGGTGAGGCCAGGCCTCCCACACGGTGTCCCTGCCACAGGACACCAGGGCCTCTGGGTCACCAGCTTGAATGAATAGGGAGCTGATTGCTCATTGCACTCCACGCTGATTGATGTATATTTATTCCATTTGAAGTGTTCTGAGAAAAGAACTGTTACTAAAAAGGAGAGATTTATGTGAGCAGAGAACGTTAAGGGAGAGATTCCAAACCACTAGGGGGTCAGCCTTCTTTCTATGCAAAAATGTGCCTCAGAAACCAGGGGGGTTTCCAGCACCCTCTGGTGTCAAGGAACACCTGTGATAAAGGATGGACACAGCCTCCTTTCTTCAAACCCACTGGTGGGAACTGTTAGAAATAAGACAGCAGGCCCAAAATAGTGTTGCTTATTAAATCCCATGTCACCAAACCAAGACATCTCAGTTGCAGCTTCGGCTCTCCCGGAAACGGGAATCTTAAACCCGTCAACAGGAATCACCTGATCAGCAGTAGTTACTGGGAAATCTGCCCAATAAACCCGTCAGCACCTAAAGGAAAGTGACCTTGCAGTGACCAACAGGTCTTCACCAGTATGATTTGCTTGTTTCTGCTCCCTTCTGCCTATAAAACTCTTTCATTTGTCCAGCTCCTCAGAGTGTCTACCTGCTAGATTGAATCCTGCCCAGTTTGAATTGAATTTTGCTCAAATAAACTCTTAAAAATTTTAATATGCCTCAATTTATCTTTTAATGGAATCAAAAAGCATAGAATCTGGCCCAGCGTTAGGTCTGGTACGGCCCCTTGTGTGACCTCTTGGCAAGCCACATGAAATCTGGTCCTTGGTCTCCCCATCTGGGAAATGGTGGAGCTGGGCTGCTTGGTGACCAAAGTCCCTCCAGGCTGGCTGGCGCTTCATGAGTCTGCTGTCATTCCCTACAGAGGTTGTACCGATTCTCAAACTCTCAGAACCCCATCACAACCCTTAGAAGTACTGAGACCTCCAAGGAGTTTTGTTTATGTGGGTCATATCAATCTTTATCATATTAGAAATTATAACTGAGAAAATCTTTTAAAAACACAAGCATATACAAGTACACATACAGAGCAAATATCTCATCACCTATCATACATACTCTGGAAAATTCCTCTGTGAGAATGAGAGTAAAATGTAGTGACACCTTAGTCTTGTAATAAAATAGTTTTGATCTCATAGGCATCTCCCACCTCCCCACCCCACCCCACCCCACCCCACCCCCTTAAGGGTCTCTAAGGCACCGAGTGCCCCGAGATCACACCACTGGGAACCCTGCTGATGTAGTGAAAGCCACTGGAGCCAGAACCTGCTTCTGAATCTTTGTTCGGCTATTTGCTGAACTTGTGAGCTTGAGAATGTCACTTAACCACTTTGTCCTTCAATTTCCTGTAAAACTGCAATAATGAGTATTTAATTCCCAGGCTTTTAGAAAAGTTAAGTAATGCATGAGAAGTACCTCAGCAAATGTAAGTGCTCCACAAATGTAGGCTATTAATCAGTTAGAAATAAATTTCTATCAAAGAAGTATATTTGGAAACTTAACAAAAAAGGGAGAAAAAAAAAACTTACCAAGCAACAAAATCGCTACGTTTCCAGACAGTGCCTAGAAAACCGAGCTTGAGCAGGGAATTCCAGGGGACTTCAGGCCAATCCTTTGGATCTCTGTGCTCCAGCGGCGCCTGCGCTCGCAGAGTCCAGAGCGAGTGCCCAGGCGCCAGAGCTCGGCCTCACTGACGCTCCACGTAACTGCCGCTGACACAGGATCCTCCCAATTAGACTGAAGTAGCTGCAGGGGCAGCTTGCTCCACAGCTTGCAGTGCCGCGCGTGTATCTGGCAACTGCCTGATTGAACGATTTCCTTGCTTTCAGCACCTGAGCACCCCCCACCCGCCAGAGCTGTGTGCGGGCTCCGTTTGCTGCTTAGCGGTCAGGACCTATGGCGGCTGAGCCCCTGACGCATAGGGATGCCCCTCTGTACTCCACAGGTCTGTGGCGCTCTTGACGCCCCTGTCTCTGCCCCTAAAGTTCTACATCCTTCTTGGTTGATGGGACACAGTGGTTATGAACCCTGGACATACACTGAATCATCTGGAGGGCTGAACTACAGCCTGGGACCCACTTCCCCGAGATTCTGATTTAACTGTCTCTGCTGGGGGTCCCAGGGGATTCCAAGGTGGTGCCAGCCTTGGCCAGCACTGATCCAGCAGCCCCGTGGTTCTCCGCGTGTGGTCCCGGACCAGCACCACCAGCACCGCACGGACACCCGTCAGAGACGCAGTTTTCAGGCTCCCCCCAGACCTACTGAGGTGGGTCCAGGAACCTGGGCTTCACCAAACCCTTCGGGTGACTTAATGCACCTCAAGTGTGAGGCCCAGTGCTCTTGACGGCCACACCTCCATGACTTCCACTTCCACCAACACCATCTCCAAAACTAGATGAGTCCGTGGAAAGACAGCTTCAAGTTCCCACCTGCACAGGTACAGCCCCCTGTGTGGCCTGCAGTGGCAGGGCTGGGGTGACCCAGTGTCTTGCCATGGGCTTCAGCCCCAGACAAGTTCACTATGGATTCAATGAGACCAAAGAAATGAGGGTGGAACATTCTTGGGGTGAAAGGGTTATGCCCAACTTTATTCCCACAGTAGCAGGTCAGTCACTAGAATCCCATCCACTCAGAGCGAGTCTGCAGGCAGCAAGCCAATCTCTGCCTCTGGGCCTCTCTGCCTGCACAGCTGTCCCAGTCTCTGTCCTCAGCACTGCCACCACTCCAGCCTCTGCTCTCCTGCAGCCATGCCACCGTGTTGCCCAGAGCACTGGGTGGAGCTCTTTATATAGGGTCAGTAGCAATGTATTGCCCACACGTGTGTAGTGAACTAGCTGCCCAGGGCCAGGTGAGAATCCTGGCCACAGGAACCTTCACTTTATCCACACTCAGGCATCATTTGCATGCAAAGTTCTTCTGCAAAGCTGCTTCTGGTGCAAGAGAATGAACCCAAGGTCACCAAATGACAGGCATCCACACACATGCAATTTAGCAGATGTTTATTGCACAAATGTTTATTGAGTCATCAGGCCACTACAGAGGGCATTAAAAAGATAGGGACATCTCAGCCCCTGCTGAGTACATAGCTACTAGGCTCAAGGCATATACACAAACAAGAAGGAGGAATACCCCGGCCTTCAGAGCGCCAGAGAGTTAGATGAACCTGAAAACTGCATGACAGCTAACACTGACTGAGCACTTTCTGTGTGCAGGCTGAGGGCAGGGAGCTGAATGTGTAAAAGCTCACAACCACCTCATTTAATCCTGACAACAACCTGTGACATAGGTTCTAATGTTCTTCCCATTTTACAAGTGTGGAAACAGGTTTACAAAGAGTGAACACGTTAGGTGCTATGATTAGCAAATGAGGAGCCAGGACTTAAATCCAGATCTGTCTGACCCCCATTCCTCATATTCAGGTCCCTCCAGGTACCACATTTAACATGCCAAGGGTGTAATAGAGACTTTGTAACCAGTTCTGAACAAAGAAACTTCCTTCAAAGTTAGGGTTTGCGTAAATGGGTTGAGATGATAATGATGATAGAATTCAGCTCCTGGTTAGACCAAGAGACAACTGGAGGAAACTGGGTCTCGAAGTGTCATACCCTTTTCACCCGCCAGCGCTGGGACGCTTCGGAAGCACCAGCTTGAAGAATCCCCAGGGCACTGTTTGCGGCCGTTCTCCATGCAGCGTAGGAATCGCACGTCATGCTTGCTCTGTGCCCACCGTGGATAGGCGGCAGTGGCTCTGATCCTCAGGAATCCTGAAGAACAAGGGCCTCCCTGGCACAACAGCCAAAAAGAAAATCATGACCACATCTAGCCTCCCCTAGCCTTCTCAACCAGATGCTGAAAAGAATGGAAAATATGGCAAATGTGAAACATTGTTTGAATGCTTAATAACTAATAACTAATAATTCTAGAGTCTTAGTTATTCTTAATAGAAATTCCATTTTACTATGAAAACAATAGGCTAATAGTTCCCGTGAAGATCTATAGACTTGTCTGGCCAACACCCACCATAATGGATTTTCCTAGAAACTGCCACCCCCTCCCCATGTTTCTCATGTGAGCTGCCATATATATACACATAAAATTATGGGTTTTTTTACATGGCCCACCAGTCTGACCACAGTTCATCTGTCCAAGAGTTGATACCCAATCCAAGGTACGCTATGAACTCCTTTGTTGGGGAATTTTTGGACTTGGCACTGGGTCTCCCTCTGGCAACTGAAGCTGGAAGGTACACTGCAGAGAATTTGGTGGACGTTTCTGGTCACGTAGAGGAATCCAGTCTGCAAGGGAAGGGAGAGAAGCTGACAACACAGACAGAGCAACAGAGGCAAGGGAGGGGCCCTCCTGCTCTTTGAGAACCTAGCTGGTTATTCCTGAGACCCGCTCTTTCCCAGGCATGGTTTTTCAATGTTTCCTTAGATTTTGTGGCTCAACCAACTCCTCTTTGAGATGAGGCTAATTAGAATCCTGGTTCTGTCACTTGTAACCACAGCCCTGATCAAAACAGGTGTTTGAACAGCTTTAGGGTGATTAAAATGAATACAAAAGAAAAATCAAGCAATAGCTCTAATTCTCATTTTCTTCTGCCTCATGCCTTTCTTAAACATATGAATTTCAGTAGATATCCTCTATGGGTCACTTTTGTAGTTTTTCAAGCAAACTGTCTATTGAATTATAACGCACACATAACACATAAACCCCCAAACCTGGTGCAAACATGCTTTTCACAACACATAAACACCTGTGTAACCAACACCCACATCAAGAATCAGAACATTTCCAGCAACCAAGGGGGCTCCCATGTTGCCCCCTGCTGGCATTATGTCCCCACCTCCAGTTAGCCACTCTCCTGACCTGACGTCATGGCGTGGTTTGGCCTGTTCTTGCACGTGAAGGAATCACACCGCATGTTCTCTTTTGTGTCTGGTTTCTTCCTCCTTTGTGAGGCGCATCCGTGGTTTTGCATGTGGGTGCGGCTCATTCTCTTTTCTGAGCAGCCGCCCCAGCTTTGTTTTTTAAATCTTATTTTTACTTACACAAAGTAGGTTGAGAATCAGTACTGGAGGCCTAGTAGAAATAACTGTTTATTCTCTTGACGATACATCGATTGTGATGATGTAATTCAGACAACTGCCTGGAACGTTGTAGCAGAGAAGAATCGCTCTTAAGAAGTTGGAAGTTTTGTTGAGATTACTATGCTGCTCCAGTGAGGACACAGGCTACTTCCTCCTTGTGAAGGAGGAAAAACAAGTCACCTGCCTCCAATCCTCATTCAGAATAGAGCATCTGAAAGAAAAACATGGCACAGTTCGCATCAAAAGCCTTCCTAAAGCCTAATCAGACCGCATATTGTTTATTTCAGCAAATAGCACTGAGTGACTATAATGACAAATAACCCTTCACTACAATTTGTATCATGATTTCTAGAAGACCACACCATTCTTCTAGTTTTTACCAAGCCAACAAACAGGAATTTATCCACAGGGCTCTTCTATCAGACCTTTCCTCACCAGCCCTGAGATACAAATTCTGATTCTAATTTCCTAGAGTTTTCCTTCTTTATGCTCCATAAGATTAGAATGCAGATAATTACAAGCCCAATTCAACTGGTTTTAAAAAATTTAAGGAAAATTAATTACTTTCCATCTCAAGAAGTATGGAGCTGGGTTAAACTGGTTCAATGACACCAACGAGGGCTTAGGTTCCTTCCGTGTCACACTGTCTACAGGAGAGCACCCCCAGAAACCGAGGAGACCAAGGCTATTCCAGGAGCCAACCAGAAAGAACGGCTTCCAGCAGCAAAAGAAGCTGTGTCTTCCCTTTCTCTCTCTCCCCATCACCCTGCCTCCCTCTCTTTCTGAGGAAACCTTCTTGAGAAAGTGACCACTCCTCATCAAGCAGAATTAAATTCAGACCCACTGATAAACCAACAAATGGCAGAGGGATGAGGTTATCACACTTAACATATACCAACAGTGTTTATCCCTAAAATTAGGTGAAGAGTCCCTTTACCTCTGTCACTCTCAAACAAACCAAAGGCTCTATTGTCAAGCAAGAAAAGGAGACTGCTCCCTGGGCTGACAACTATGCCACCATTATCTTCCACAGTCCACCTCTTTGTCTTTCCAACATCCATACACTACCCAGATTCCACGCATTGTTCAAAACATGCTCATACTTCCATGAAATACCCATAGTCCCTCCATGAGTGAAAATAACCTGAAGTCTTATTAAGAAGAAACAAGATAAAGCCAGTAAAACTCCCCTTCAGAAAAGGGATTGCCATCCCTGGTCCATAGCACATATTGTTTCCTGCAGGACAGAAATAGCAAGTACGAGTTCCATGACCCAGCCAACCTGGCTGTCCTGGGTCTGCTCCTGGACCACCCTTGCCTTCTGGCCTCCATGGTTGCCTGTGAAGTGAGCATAGAAGAAGACACCCTCCTGGAGGGCCAGACTTAGCCAGTTGAATATTAATCAGTTCTGCTACTTTACACACATCCAGCATATTTGACCCAAATAGAGCCATGTTTCAGACACGAGGCTGCTATCATAGGCCATGTTCACCAGTACGTGGCTCATGGTCAGAGTGTTCCTGGCACACGGCAGGGGCTCAGTAAATGCTTACTGCATAGATAAATAAATGAAGGGAGACATGCCCACCCATTAGCTCAGCTATTTTGGCTTTGAACATTTCACTGGTGATGCTGAGTTGATGCTCATAATGCAGGAGGGAGCCAGACATGGAGAATCCTTGTACATTTGAACTCATTTATAGTTTTATTACACTTTGGGTCTTTTCTTGTCAAAAAGTGTCTCTTGACATCTATTCCCTCCCTGGTAGATATCTAGGCAGAGAGCAGAAAATTAAAAATCCAGAAGGAATCTCTTCCTACATTTTTCTTTCTCCACCCTGAATACCTCCAATCTCAGAAAAAACCGCTGTCTTCCAGTTCCCATAACATTGTTCTTACCACTGGTATGGTTGCCAGTTGCACACACCTGGCTGTACTATTACTAAAACCCCCCTGCTCCCTTTCTTACTTTGCCACATCATGAGTTCCTTAAGGGTGGACGCCCATGTGTAGTCCCTGCTTCTAGTACCGTGCTGAACACAGAGTACACACTGGGCAAATGAAAGAATAAATGAGTAAACATCACAGATGCATTTTTTTCTTCCTCCTCTGTGAACTGAGAATTTAAAGGTAAGAAAGGAAACTGAATAAAATTTCTTGCCTGAGAGTAGGGGACAAAGAAGGGAACAGATAGAGAAAATTCAGTACTTACTGGACAGTCAATGACAGGGAGACGTGGTCTAATTCTCTCCGGGCTGTCATTCTAGAGAATGTGCGTAGTACGTGCAAATTCCTTGACACTCTTCTCAGCAAGACATTGGTTCTGTGTTGCTTCCCCTTGAATCTGGGCCTGTCTTAGCAACTGAGCTATCACCAACAGACTTGCAGTAGAAGTGATGCAGCATAACTTCTTAGGCTAAGTCAGAAAAAGCCAGCTACTGCCACCTGATTCTCTTAAGACGATCACTCTGGGGAACTGTGTAAGACTTCAGCCCACCGTGTAAAACATCTGACCGTCCTGGGTCCACCCTGTTAAAGAAGCCACACGCAGGCTTCTGGCCAGCCCCAGCTGAGTTCCCAGGCAACAGCCAGTGTCACTTGCCAGCCACGTGTGTGAGCCACTTTGGACATGTGCTCAGCGCCTTTGTCCTCTGACGACAATAGCCCCAGTGGACATCTGACCCTGACCCCTTGAGAGACCTCGGCAAACATCGCTGAACTGTTTCTAAATCTGACTCATAAAATCATAAGCAAAATAAAATGGGTGTTTTAAACTGCTCTGTCTTGAGGTAATTAGTTACACAATAATAACTAGACACAATAATAATTGCCTCTGGGGATTACTACTGTAGAAAACCCCCAAAGTTTTCTCCCATATTCCTGAAGGGCTGTTGAGGCATCTGCCGATTTTCAGACCAAGCATACGCAAGCACACCATTTATCAATAAGTGTCTTAGTCCAGAAATAAAAACAGCATCAGAGCTCGCAAATGCAGAATCCATCAAGATGTAAATTAAAATCACAAAGGACTTCTGGAATGGAAGCAGTCTCAGTTTAATTAAAGCAAGAAATGCAAAACCTATCTGAGATGAGAGTCCTAAGAATAATTATTAGAGGCTCCTACAAAGTGATGTTCTTAGTTACTGAACAAAGACGTGGTTACTAGAAAGGCTCAGAAATGATTCTCCTCTGAATTAGAGGAAAGGAAATGAGGGGAAAAAAACACAGAAACATCTTGTGATTGAAGGCAGTTCTGCCCCCACATTCGGGTGCGATGCTGACTTCATCCCCTACCCCATCCCATGACTAATCTCTGACATCCAAACCTACAAATATTCTCTCCAGGCAAGGCAACAGCAAGAAACCTTTCCATGCGGCCAAACCTTTCCATGGTGCGCAGGTTTCGTAAGTTAGACCTTTCACTCACACAAAAGCTAAGAATTGCACCTGTGACTGTTTGACCTTCCTCACTTTGTCCCCCTTCCCTTCAGAAACGTGTCCTATCCACGTGAGGATGAGAAGGAAATTTCCTGAGGCGCCCTTCCTTGTTTGCTATCTTCCAGTCTACCTTGCAGCAAGCCCCATGGTTGGGAAGAATTAGCCCAGCCTGGCCTGAGGGATGGTTAAAAGAGAGCTGAGCTGTCATCACATACCTATCCTCCCAGGCTGGCTGGCCAAGGACCAAGGCAAAGAGTACGTGAGGCAGGGCGGCGGTGGCTCCTGGCAGTGACTCCTGCTCGGGGAGCAGCTCCCTGTGGCTGTACCTGGGACTGGTAGCTGAGAACTCGAACACACTTCTTGGCAGGCTCCCTGCTGCGTGAGCAGCCTCCTTGCAAAGATCCCTTAGCAACCCAGAGAGGCAGTCACATATAAAATATGCTCTGAAAAACCATATTGGACACAATAGGTGTGACCACAGAGAATGGAGGATGGGAGAATGAGATGGAGGTCCGAGCTCCCCACCCACAGGGCAACTAGTGTCTCATCTTTCTTCTGGTTTACATATCTGGCTTAAAATACTTCATTTTTAGAAATAAGTACTGCCCCTAAAAATTATTTAGAAACTACTGTAGAGTACAAAGAGATGAGCTTTTGGAATCAGAAGGGGGAAACCCCAGCTCTGCCCCTTACTGACACTCCCTGATGTCTCTGACCTCAATTCTTCTGTAAAATGGGGCTAACGATGCCAAATGCACTTGCACAGTGAGATGATGTGATAGGAAAGGACTGACATATAGTAGTTTTTCAACAAATGATAAAATTTGGGCTTACAAGGTCAGTAAATATTGCTTTTTTTAATAAAGCTCAAGAAAAAGACTCAAGAATCAGACAGTTAAAGGCCAAAAGGAGTACAAGGGTGGTAGAATGAAGTTTAGCTCCATTGCACATATTGTTCACTGCACAATCATGGGCAATACCATGTGTTATGTATTTTGATTTGCCTTCTAACAATAAATCCAGAATTTTCCATAGCTCACAACCAACAACTCCATTGACTTCACAGAACTTTGCATGATAGCAAGTGAAGAGCAAAATATCCACTGGAAAAGTATCCAAAGAGAAAATTCACCAGATTTAATCTTGGCTATTTCTTGACAAGCAGTTTTTAAGCAAAATGAAGGATGCATTAATCCCATTATAGTCAAAATTGACTACACTGCTTATTGCCTGAGAAACTGTGACTATATAAGAGCTGCAGGTTACCATTGGTTTCTTCATCTGGGATAATTGCCATAGGTCTTAACAGACCTCACATACCTACTGGGCCATGACATAAGCCCTTCATATATTTGTTGTCAGGGTAACCTTTGGGGCAATTTCCAGGGGTGCTTATTAGTTATTGTTAGTGATATTAGTTGGTGCATTTAACTTCTGCAGTCATACAAAGACTTGCTCTCTGCCCCCTGACTTCGAGTATTTCTATCCACCCCCAGGTATATCTTGCCTGGAATCTATGCAGATAAAAAAGGCTTTTACAATATCCCTCAGCCTCTTTTAACATGAAGGCTAATCTTGGGAGATTAGCAACAGTTCACCCAAATGTAGCAGTGTTTAATGTGTACATACCCTACTGAGATGAAAATTTCAACTCGGTGTGAAGATAAGCATTGCCCCATATCTCTCTGAATACACTCAGTTTAACTAGTATTAACACTAGTCTTGAGTTGCCAGAAATTCTTGGAAAGAGCACAAAGGTTGTTTAGTTTATTTTGGTCTTACTCCCTTTCATCTCCTTCCCAGGTTTCTGCAGGAGGGGTTTTGTCATATCTGGTTACAAGAAATGGGGAAGGGTCTTATTTATGGGATACAAGTAAGAAGAAACAATGGCAACTTATTTGATAAAATAGTAAGTAAGGCCTTAACAGAAATACAAGTATTTCTGACAAGAGAGGTTTAAAAGATTTGGTGACAGTTCTCTGTAATTACAGAATTTCTCTGAACTTTCTAACCTTCAAAAACTCCATGGATTTGAACACAAAGCCAAATACAGTGAAAACAACAGCTACTGTTGTTGAACCTTTACTGAGCTGGTGTGCCATGCAGCATGCTAAGTGCTTTATTTTCAGCATTTCTTTTAATCTCCATTACATCTCTATGAAATTAGTTCTGTTATAATCCTCACATTATGGAGAAGGAAACAAAAGAAGTTAAGTAACTCATCACAAAGACGTAGAGCTTGTAAATTCCAGAGATGCACTTGGGTCCAGGCAGCCTGACTGCTGAGGTTGTGAGACTATGTAGAAATTGTTGCTCTTGAAAAGACTGAAACAAATATAACTTGTGTTCATTTTTCTACAGAAAAGCCATTCTGATTTTGACTGGAGTTGAGGGGCTTACCCGATACCAGAACTCTACAGAAAGTTTTCTTCCTTATGGCTAGGAGCAAAGGCCTCCCAATTTATAGAATAAACCTCATTAGAAATATATGTTCAGGCAAGGAGCTCTGTGAAGGAAAATTGCTCTTGTCTAGGGGTCAGATAATGGCTAATAAACAACAGCAAAATAGCCTTTCTGTTTTACTGTCCTGAAAATGGCCCATCCCCGAGCTTTTTCCCAGTTCTAAGCTGGAAATTTAATACAGTTAGTTTGGGGTAAACCCCTCATCTCAACTAAAAATGCAAAATACCTGAGGAGTGTGGAGATATCTCAATTCTTAATAGTTTTTATTACCAATGTGAATGAAGGACCTGAGAATGAAAGAATAGAATAAAACTTTGGGTAACTCTGTATGAAAATTAAACAAAACTGAAGAATCCTCTTGAAAAGTTCAAGACAATATTTCTTAATGCATTGTGAGGGTTATTTCTCTTCTAAAGCAACTGGATTGCTGTGGTGAGCAAATGTACTGGAATCATTTGAGGTTGCATTCTGTTGATTTTTCTGGTTCAGTTTTAAAGGCAACAATACTTTTTTTTTAAATCAAACAAGATTTGGAACCATCATTATCCAAGGGTTCAATGGATTGGGTGCTGTTAGCTCTCTGGATACAAAGCTCTCTAAATAAGCCTCAAGTGTTTGGAAATTGCTTACTACTTTATCAGAAACAAACTTCCCATGTGAGGTTGGGGGAAAATGGGAGATTGGCATTGGGAACAATGCAGGAAGTATTTTATGGGCAGCTCAAACCCATGGCTCTGCCTCATGTCCCACTAGAATAGCAAACAACCCTTGGGCTGAAAAGAACTCAGGAAGAATTCTCTCAGCTTGATGCAACTGGAATCAAGCTTGCACCATCCAAGGGTTACCTACAGAGCTAATTGTATATATTAGGCATCGATGCCAGTCATCACCATTATCACTGAGAACTCATTGAACCGCTGAGCACAATGCTAGGGAGTGGGGGTGTAAAGATGAACACGCTTAGTTCCTACAAGGAGTCCACAGTAAAATGGAAAGGACAGGGCACATCCATATCACAATAGATCATGATCAAACCAGCGTTTGACAGTTGATATAATAGTCCAGAAAAAGAAATGTTTCAGTGATTTATATGAGTGAAATCCTGGCTGGGGAACTACGTCTCTAAAAGGAGGTAAGGATTTCTGGGAAAAGGGGGAGAAAAAAAGGCTTTCAAAGTCTAGATGCCCCCCTTTGGAGACTGCAATTACACGAATACTCAGCTGCTTGATTTTGCTCACTCATTGTCTGCTCATTTGCATCAGTCTATCCCTCTCTTTGCCTCACTTTGGGTATTCCTTTTGCTGTATCTTCAGATCCACTTATCTATTTCTCATCTGCCATTATTAACACCCAGTGTATTTTCCATCTGAGACATTATAATTTTCATGTCTAAAATTTTGATTTGGGCATCTTTTATAACTTCCTTTTCTGTACTTATGTTCAACATTTCCTTTAATTTCTTGAATATGAAATACAATTATAATAAGTGTTTATATATAATATAACGCCCTTGCCTACTACTCCTATCATGTGTGCCGTTTCTGTGTCATTTCTGAGTACCTATATTACCCAAAAGTTTAGCCCCAAATCCACCTAGCCTGAATTTGTTAAATAAGTCTGCTTTTGCCCTCTGCTAGAAGCCACGGGAAGAAATCCTACTGAAGATGGTTCCCAGGCTCATTCAACTGGTGGCCCCAATAGAGACACAAATAGGATGGCAAGAAGATTTACCCAGAGCCTCTGAAAACTAACTAGCTGAATTTGTGTTGTTTCCTCCTTTGAAAAGCCAAAAAAAATATATATATATATATATCTGAGTTGAGTCCTATGGTGTATGTACATATATTTGGAACAACCTTAAAATTATCTAGAGATTTTACAAACCAGGGGTTAACAAACTACGACCTGTGAGCCAAACCCAGTCATACCAATTTAAGTATTGTCTATACAGCTTTAATGCTATGATGGCAGAGTTGAGCAGTTGTGACAAAGATGACATGGTACCCAGAGCCAAAAATATTTACTCTATGACCTTTGACAGAAAACTTTGCTGGCCTCTCATCTAAACCAGTTATTTTCCCAACTTTGCTTTTTAAAGTTGGAGCAGTTCTCTAGGGGTGCTCTGGGGTTTACATGGGAAGGGAAGGGAAAGAGACAGCACCCACCCTTACCACAAACACAGCCTCTGCTTGCATATGGCAACTCTCTTTTCCTCTGTTAGTTTGCCTTTTAAAGTTTCTTTGGGAAACAGTATTTTAGAAGGCTTAAATCTACTATTCCACTTAGAGTCTTTTTTCCAGATGTGAAAATGAGGACTGGAGAGGGAAAGTAAATTTCTTACTCAATGTAACAAAGCTCCTTATAGCCCCAATTTTAAGATTCCTAGCTCTCTTGGTTTCCTTAATTCCCGTAATGCAAAATCTGTAACATGATTATTCCTGCAACTGGCTTCCCCCTGTTTCAACATATTTAAATACCTTTCCTTTGCAAGGAGCCGTGTTTTAGGGAAATCTCTGCCGGGGTGTTTCCTTAATTGTAATTCAATAATAAAATTAGACGTACTAAGAAAAAAAAAAAAGATTCCTAGCTCTTAAGAGTTCTTTACACCATCCTGAATTAAAATCAATTAGGAGAGGACTCCTGGAGAAAGTTTGCCTTGAACTAGAATCCCCAGGAGCACATCACCCACCCCGGGGGAGGTCCTTCCTCTCCATGAAAAGACTCTTGTAGACTGTCCCACTCGTGAGAAGAGTCGTTTGTTCCGTCCTGTGTGCAGGGCAACAGGAAGAAGTGATGGGAACCTGAAAGGACTGAGACACCCGGAAGTAGAGATCACAGGGTGATTAAAAACTAGAAGAGCAAAGAAAATATGGACATAATTGAAGGATTAGCTGGGAACACAGGGAAGGGTTTGAAAGGAGAGAAATGCACTGTCAAAAAGGCCTAAATGGAAACATGTAGACATGTTAAAAAAAAAAAACTTGGTGCCATTTCAAACTCCACTTTCAGTTAGAGGGAAATAAAAGAGGAAGGCAGGGAAAGACCTCTAGGGTTGCTCTTTGTCTTCAGCTCTAGCCCCAAATCCACAAACTCCACTCTGAAAGGGTATCTCACAACTACCCTCCCTACCCCGAAATAACTCAGGGAGGCATGAACCCACACAAGAGATTTTAATGGCTGGAAAAGAAAACGGCTGTCTCTAAGAAGAGAGCAGCAGCTAGAGGGTGAGGAAGCGCATTTTTGAGGAGTTGGGGTTGGGTGTGTCCCGCTACGGGGACGTTGGTGATTGGGTCTTAGGCGGGTGCTGTGATCATCTGGTCGTTGGTGATTGGAGGCTGCAGGAAACAAAATGACAGCTCCTGATCCCACGATGGCGGGCGAACAAAGTGGCAGCTTCTGATCCCAAGGTGGTGGGTGCCTTTAGTGTGCCGGAATTGCCTTCACACTCAGCAAAACCAAACACCTGTTAAGGAGACCCTTCTTTAAAAGGCAATTTAATATGTATTTATTCCTCCTCAAGCATGAACTTTGTCGGGGGTGGGAGGGTCTCATATTCCCTACTTAAGTGGTGGTATTGTGGACTGGATGCTTGTATTCCCCCAGATTTTGTATGTTCAAACCCTAAACTTTAATGTGATGGGATTAGGAGGTGGGGCCTTGGAATCAGGTTTAGATGAAATCACAAGGGTGAAGCCTCCATGATGGGATTGGTGCCCTTATAGGAAGAGGAAGAGACGCCAGTTTCCTCTCCCTGCCACGCGAAGGGAGGAGGCAGCCATCTGCAAACCAGGAAGAGAGCCCTCATCAAGAACCAAACCTGTGAGCACCTTGATCTTGGACTTGCCAGCGTCCAGGACTGAGAGAAATAAATGTCTGTTATTTAAGCCACCCAAGTCAATGGTATTTTGTTATAGCAGCTTGAGCTGATGAAGACGCATATCAAAAGGTATCTTTCAGCTTCCTGCTCACATTTGCTCTCATTATTGACACCCCAGGCTTCAGTTGAACAACTTTTTTGCTTTTATCTCCTAGTCACTGTGAAATGTGTAACCATGCTTCCCTCTTTGAATTGACTGCTGGGAAGTTTCGAGACAAATTTACATCCCTCTCATGTCAATGTAAGCATATGTAGGGAATTCTTTATATGCATTCTCATTCCTAGCCCCATTTTCTGTCCCTGATGTTTTTTCCCTTCCGTTTTAAGTGGTGTGTCCCCATGTGTCCCACAGAGATGGATGGAGAGAGCAACCACCTGCTAAGTCAGCATAGTGGTAGCAACAGTAATTAGCAAAGGGAAGGGAAATCTCTTGGGACTTTAATCATAAGGTTCCAAATTCCCTCCCCATACAGAGGTTCTTCCTCCACTGCTTAACATAGAAAATTTGAGTTTGCTCTTACCACTGCTGATTATAGCTGGTAATAGTCAAACTGGGTCCCAAAATCCGGTTAATAGAAAAGGGCTTCATAATGGAAATCAAGGCTGTATATTAAGGCTTATCTTCAGGATAGATTCCATGTTATGATAATAGGAAGAATGTGGAAATTGTATAGAGATCCATGGAAGACTATTGGTAAATTGAGCCTTATGTAACAGATTTGAGTTTCATTTGTTTTTATTGAGAGAGAACTTTAAAAGCCTATGTGTATAGGAAGTTCACATGAAGAGGAAACCGGAACTATGCCTCTAGCACCAAAAAAAAGCTGAAAATTTTGAAAAACGCCTATTCACTAGCCTAGGAAAGTATCAGTAGATCTTGAAGGTAACCAGGGCCCTGGGTGGAAAGAATGCACATAACTCATGAGAAATCTAAGACCATGCCATGTAAGGATATTAGGTCCAAATTTTCACTACCCTTATACTGCAGAAAACTAAAGTGATAAATGAACATCAAAATTGGTCTAGGATTTGTGAAACTACTAGGACTGAGCAGAAGCCAACTCAAAATCGTTCTGTAGCAACTACTTATGCAATTCAGAGCGCCCAGGTATCACCACCTCCCAGAAAAACACTAGGATAACTTCACAATAAGAACATTACAAAACAGACTTCCGGGAAGATGGCGGTGTGAGCAGGGCGGCAGAAATCTCCTCCCAACACTATATTTATCTACGAAAACACAGAAAATACATCTATTCCTAAAAGAGAGACGAGAATACACAGGAAAGCGCACAGCGTGCAGCTACACCCGAGAGGACTCGGCACCCCAAGAGGCGGGTAAGATACGGAGCCGCGACCCGGCGGGACCCGAGCCCTCCCCCACCCCAGCGCACCGGCGGGAGGAGAGGATTCAGAGCCGGGAGGGAGTGGAAGTGCACCCCGCGAAGTAGCCAGCCCCGGGGATCTGCGCGGGGAGCGCTGACCCACATTGCGCAGTGCAGCGGAGATTGGAGAGACAGAGGGGCAGGATCTGAGCGGGGAACGCGCCAGGGTGCTTGCAGCCGGCTCCCGGGAAGGAAAAAAAAAGTGCGCGCTTTCTCAGCGGTCTTAAAGAGACAGGAGCCCAGCGGAGGAGCCGGATCGCCCCAGCACACTCAGCCCAGCAGGCTGGGAGTCCTGGGGAGTTTCAGACGCCTTAGCTGGCGACTGAGGAAGCGTAGCCATACTTAACCCTTCTCACTGGGATCAACAGCCTCCTATTCGTTCCCACCCCTGCCAGAGCGATAAAGGGCCCTGCGGAGCGGCACAGTCACAGCTGTGGAATAGTGGGGCAATAGCGCCACCTAGAGCACTCCCACAGAATCTACGCCCGGTGGGCATTTTTTTGTTGTTTTTTTTGTTTTGTTTTGTTTTTTGCTTTGTTTTTGTTTTTTCTTTTCATTCTTTTTTTCTTTCTTTCTTTTTTTTCTTTTTTTCTCTTTTTTTTCTTCTCTTTTTAAAGTCTTAAAGAGCCCAGCTGACATACGTGGCAACTATCAGTGACCAAATTATACAGCCATGAAAAGACAGAGGAATATGGTTCAGACCAAAATCAACCAGACAACCCCAGAGAGGGAGTCTGAAGGGATGGAAATGCACAGCCTCCCTGAAAAAGAATTTAGAATAAAAGTCATAACCATGCTGATGGACCTACAGAGAAATGTGCAAGAGCTGAGGGAGGAAGTGAGGGAACTGAAGAAAGACAATACAGAAATCAGACAAGCGATCGACGGGCTTAACAGCAGAATGGATGAGATGCGAGAGACTGTTAATGGAATAGAAAACAGAGAACAGGAGTACAGAGCAGCTGAGGCAGAGAGAGATAAAAGGATTTCTAGGAATGAAAGAATATTAAGAGAACTGTGTGACCAATCCAAACGGAACAATATTCGCATTATAGGAGTACCAGAGGAAGAAGAGAGAGAAAAAGGGATAGAAAGTGTCTTTGAAGAAATAATTGCTGAAAACTTTCCCTCGCTGGGGAAGGAAGTAGTCTCGCAGTCCACCGAAGCTCATAGATCTCCCAACACAAGGGACCCAAGGAAGACAACACCAAGACACATAATAATTAAGATGGCAAAGATCAAAGATAAAGACAGGGTATTAAAGGCAGCTAGAGAGAGAAAAAGATCACCTACAAAGGAAAACCCATCAGACTATCATCAGACTTCTCAACAGAAACCTTACAGGCCAGAAGAGAATGGCATGATATATTTAACGTTATGAAACAGAAGGGCCTCGAACCAAGAATATTGTATCCAGCACGATTATCATTTAAATATGATGGAGGGATTAAACAATTTCCAGATAAACGAAAGTTGAGAGAGTTTGCCTCTCATAAACCACCACTACAGGATATCTTAAATGGACTGCTCTAGATGGAAGCACACCTAAGGCTAAAAAGATGTCACCAGAGAAAATAAAATCATAGCAAAGAAAGCAGACCATCCAAATACTAACTAAAGGCAAAGAATAAAACACCTATTATAGAAAGAATGGAGGAGGAGGAATAAGAAGGGAGAGAAAGAAAGAAACATCAGACTGTGTTTACAATAACTTAACAAGAAAGTTAAGTTAGATTGTTAGATAGTAAAGAAGCAACCCTTGAACCCTTGGTAACCACGAATCTAAAGCCAGCAATGGCAATAAGTACATACCTATCAATAATCACCCTAAATGTAAATGGACTGAATGCACCAATCAAAAGACACAGAGTAACAGAATGGATAAAAAAGCAAGACCCATCTATATGCTGCCTACAAGAAACTCACCTCAAATCCAAAGATATACACAGACTAAAAGTGAAGGGATGGAAAAAGATATTTCATGCAAACAACAAAGAGAAAAAAGCAGGTGTTGCAGTACTTGTATCAGACAAAATAGACTTCAAAACGAAGAAAGTAGCAAAAGATAAAGAAGGACATTACATAATGATAAAGGGGTCAGTCCAACAAGAAGATATAACCATTATAAATATATATGCACCCAACACAGGAGCGCCAGCATATGTGAGACAAATACTAACAGAATTAAAGGAGGAAATAGACAGCAATGCATTCATCTTAGGAGACTTCAACACACCACTCACTCCAGAGGACAGATCAACCAGACAGAAAATAAGTAAAGACACAGAGGCACTGAACAACACACTAGAACAGATGGACCTAACAGACATCTACAGAACTCTACACCCAAAAGCAACAGGATACACATTCTTCTCAAGTGCACATGGAACATTTTCCAGAATAGACCACATACTAGGCCACAAAAAGAACCTCAGTAATTTCAAAAATATTGAAATCCTACCAACCAACTTCTCAGATCACCAAGGTATAAAACTAGAAATAAATTTTAGAAAGAAATCAAAAAGGCTCACAAATACATGGAGACTTAACAACACTCTCCTAATTAATCAATGGGTTAACGACCAAATCAAAACAGAAATCAAAGAATATATGGAGACTAATGACAACAACAACACAAAGCCACAACTTCTGTGGGACGCAGCAAAGGCAGTTCTAAGAGGAAAGTATATTGCAATCCAGGCCTATTTAAAGAAGGAAGAACATTCCCAAATGAATAGTCTAAAGACACAATTACTGAAATTGGAAAAAGAAGAACAAATGAGGCCCAAAGTCACCAGAAGGAGGGACATAATAAAGATTAGAGAAGAAATAAATAAAATTGAGAAGAATAAAACAATAGAAAAAATCAATAAAACCAAGAGCTGGTTCTTTGAAAAAATAAACAAAATAGATAAACCCCTAGCCAGACTCATTAAGAGAAAAAGAGAATCTACACACATAAACACAATCAGAAATGAGAAAGGAAAAATCACGACGGACCCCACAGAAATACAAAGAATCATAAGAGAATATTATGAGAATCTATATGCTAACAAGCTGGAAAACATAGAAGAAATGGACAACTTCTTAGAAAAATACAACCTTCCAAGACTGACCAAGCAAGAAACAGAAAAACTAAACAGACCAATCACCAGTGACGAAATCGAATTGGTAATCAAAAAACTACCCAAGAACAAAACCCCTGGGCCTGATGGATTCACCTCTGAATTCTACCAGACATATAGAGAAGAAATAACACCGATTCTCCTTAAAGTTTTCCAAAAAATAGAAGAGGAGGGAATACTTCCAAACTCATTCTATGAAGCCAGCATCACTCTAATACCAAAACCGGGCAAAGACCTCACCAAAAAAGAAAATTACAGACCAATATCCCTGATGAACGTAGATGCAAAAATACTCAACAAAATATTAGCAAACCGAATTCAAAAATACATCAAGAGGATCATACACCATGATCAAGTGGGATTCATCCCAGGGATGCAAGGATGGTACAACATTCGAAAATCCATCAACATCATCCACCACATCAACAAAAAGAAGAACAAAAACCACATGATCATCTCCATAGATGCTGAAAAAGCATTTGACAAAATTCAGCATCCATTCCTGATTAAAACTCTCAACAAAATGGGTATAGACGGCAAGTACCTCAACATCATAAAGGCTATATATGACAAACCCACAGCTAACATCATACTTAACGGCGAGACGCTGAAAGCTTTTCATCTAAGATCGGGAACAAGACAGGGATGCCCACTCTCTCCACTGTTATTCAACATAGTACTGGAGGTCCTAGCCACAGCAATCAGACAAAACAAAGACATACAAGGCATCCAGATTGGTAAAGAAGAAGTCAAATTGTCACTATTTGCAGATGACATGATACTGTACATAAAAAACCCTAAAGATTCCATTCCAAAACTACTAGAACTAATATCTGAATTCAGCAAAGTTGCAGGATACAAAATTAACACACAGAAATCTGTTGCTTTCCTATACACTAATGATGAACTAACAGAAAGAGAAATCAGAAAACAATTCCATTCACAATTGTATTGAAAAGAATAAAATACCTAGGAATAAACCTAACGAAGGAAGTGAAAGACCTGTACTCTGAAAACTACAAGACACTCCTAAGAGAAATTAAAGAGGACACTAACAAATGGAAATGCATCCCATGCTCTTGGCTAGGAAGAATAAATATTGTCAAAATGGCTATACTACCTAAAGCAATCTACAGATTCAATGCAATCCCTATCAAACTACCAACAGCTTTCTTCAATGAACTGGAACAAATAATTCTAAAATTCATATGGAACCACAAAAGACCCCGAATAGCCAAAGCAATCCTGAGAAGGAGGAATAAAACAGGGGGAATTACACTCCCTGACTTCAAGCTCTACTACAAAGCCACAGTAATCAAGACAATTTGGTATTGGCACAAAAACAGACCCACAGACCAGTGGAACAGAATAGAAAATCCAAACATTAACCCAAACATATACAGTCAATTAATATTTGATAAAGGAGCCTTGGATATACAATGGGTAGATGACAGCCTCTTCAGCAGCTGGTGTTGGAAAAACTGGACAGCTACATGTAAGAGAATGAAACTGGACTACTGTCTAGCCCCATACACAAAGGTAATCTCAAGGTGGATCAAAGACCTAAATGTAAGTCATGAAACCATAAAACTCTTTGAAAAAAACATAGGCAAAAATCTCATGGACATAAACATGAGCAACTTCTTCATGAACATATCTCCCCGGGCAAGGGAAACAAAAGCAAAAATGAACAAGTGGGACTATATCAAGCTGAAAAGCTTCTGTACAGCAAAGGACACCATCAGTAGAACAAAAAGACATCCTACAGTATGGGAGAATTTATTCATAAAAAACGTATCTGATAAAGGGTTGACATCCAAAATATATAAAGAACTCATGCACCTTAACAAACAGAAAGCAAATAATCCAATTAAGAAATGGGCAGAGGACATGAATAGACACTTCTCCAAAGAAGAAATTCAGATGGCCAACAGGCACATGAAAAGATGCTCCACATCACTAATCATCAGAGAAATGCAGATTAAAACCACAATGAGATATCACCTCACACCAGTGAGGATGGCCAACATCCAACACACAAACAACAACAAATGTTGGCGAGGATGTGGAGAAAAGGGAACCCTCCTACACTGCTGGTGGGAATGCAAATTAGTTCAACCATTGTGGAAAGCAGTATGGAGGTTCCTCAAAAACTCAAAATAGAAATACCATTTGACCCAGGAATTCCACTCCTAGGAATTTACCCTAAGAATGCAGCAGCCCAATTTGAAAAGGACAGATGCACCCTATGTTTATTGCAGCACTATTTACAATAGCCAAGAAATGGAAGCAACCTAAGTGTCCATCAGTAGATGAATGGATAAAGAAGATGTGGTACATATACACAATGGAATATTATTCAGCCATAAGAAGAAAACAAATCCTACCATTTGCAACAACATGGATGGAGCTAGAGGGTATTATGCTCAGTGTAATAAGCCAAGCCGAAAAAGACAAGTATCAAATGATTTCACTCATATGTGGAGTATAAGAACAAAGAAAAAATACTGAAGGAACAAAACAGCAGCAGACTCACAGAACCCAAGAACGGACTAATAGTTACCAAAGGGAAAGGGACTGGGGAAAATGGGCAGGAAGGGAGGGATAAGAGGGAAAAAGGGACATTACGATTAGCAGATATAATGTTGGCGGGGCATGGGGAGGGCAGTACAACTCAGAGAAGACAAGTAGTGATTCTATAGCATCTCACTACGCTGATGGACAGTGAGTGTAATGGGGTTGGTGGGGGGGACGTGATGCAGGGGTAGTTTAATAACTGTAATATTGCACATGTAATTGTAGATTAATGATAAAATAAATTATATTAAAAAAACGTGATATTGGTGAATAGCTAGAGTCACATGCAGAACCCCTGAGTAAAAGCAATATTCAATGGAAAGAGAAATTTTACCAATTTTTGAAAAGTAGTATTTCAAATGGAAATAGTCTGATTATTGTGTCAGAAGCTGTTCATTGCCACCCAATATTCATTCTCTTCTCACTGACAGCAAGCTAATTTTGTTCAGAATGCTGATGTGCTCAGTTAAATATTCTCATGTCCCAGACTCCTTTGCAACTAGGAGTAGTCATGTGATGACATTTTGGCCAATGAGATATAATGGTGTACTTGTGGGCCTTCCGTGAAGGCTATTGTTTTCCTGACAAATAACGGACAGACTAACCTGGCACAAACACTTTTGCCCTGAATCCTGCTCCCCCTTCCTTGAACATGGATGTGATGCCTGAAGTGTGCAGCAGCCATCTTGAGAATGTAAGAAAGCAAGCAACACCCCTGGGATGACAGAGGAGGACGCCAGAGAGATCCAACTGCAGTGCTTTCTGGGAGCGAGGGCACCACACCACATGTACCTGCCCTTGGAGATTTTGTCACATGAGAAAAATAAGCTCTTAGCTTCTTTAAGTTTCTAAATTGGTTTTCTGTCAAATGCAGTCCTGACTGATACAAATAGAAAAGGATGAACAGAGACCCTTAGGACAATAGCTGCAGTCATCAATTACCGTTTGTAAAAACATAATAGTATTGTAAACATCAAACATGAAATAACAGGTGTCTTGTCATGCTATCACACAATTTTATTGGAAACATACTTCCCAAAAGTCAACATTAGATTTGTTGTTTTTAAGCAAACGTTTCATGTAAGTATAACATACATATGGGAAAATACAATCAATCTACTTATTTTTTTCTAAAAATTATTACATCATTGCAACTATAACACCAATTTTGGTAAATAGTGCATAAAATAAATGCTTTTTTAAATAATGTTTGGTTTCATTTCTCACCATATAATGCCAATAAAACTTTTTGCAGAAATTTTTCCCTTATCCTAACTGTGATATAGTGAGTTATAAGAAATACGTATTTGGTCATTCATATGACCAAATACATATTTCCCAGGTGTATTTGGTCTTCATGCACAGTTCCTGGAAGGACTGCAGAGTCTTCAAGGTGAAATGGGTGTCTTGTCATGTTAATGGACCCCACCCAAGGGTGGGGGCTGGGATTGAATCAGCCAATGGCCAATAATTCAGTCAGGCAGGACTATGCGATGAAGCCCTCACAGAAACCCCTGGGAAGAGCTTTTGTTCTCTTGCTCCCTGCTTCTCTGTCAGAGAGAACTTCCACATTTGGGGAACCAGAACACCTCCACATGCCACCAAGCCAGGCCCCAAGCTCCACAAGGATAGAAGCTTCCTTATTTGGGACCTTGCCCTATGTATCTCTTCATCTGGCTGTTAACTTGTATCCTGTACAGTGTTAAACTGGTCAATGGGTTTTCCTGAGTTCTGTGAGCTGCACTAGCAAATTTATTGAAACTAAGGGGGAGGTCGTGGGAACCTCCAATCTATAGCCAATAGGTCAGAAGCATAGATAACTGCCTAGGGCTTGGGACCAGCATGTGAGTGGGGGATGGAGGGCAGTCTTGTAGGACAAAGCCCTTCACCTGGGGAATCTGGTGCTGTCTCCAGGCAAATAGCATCAGACTAGAGTTGAGTTCTTGGACACCCTGCTGGTGTTTGAGAATTGCTTGGTGTTGGGTGTGTGGGAAGACCCCCTCTACCCCACACAAACATTGGAGTTGGGTCCAAAAGGAGTTATACCACTATTACTGATGTGTATAATACTTTAGTGCTGTGTAAACTACTACTATTGATGTAAATATAGGAAAAAACCCACATCGCACTAACTGGATTCACTTTAAGTGTTTTCTCTTTTTCCTTTAGTACAATTGTTCTTAGCTAATGATAATGTCCTGTATCTCTTCAACAAAGTGGTAGATTTTAGTAGACAAAGATGTAGAGGATTTAATAATATAGTTAATTGTTACAGGTTTTACTCTGTAAATAGAGAATATACATTCTTCTGTCTCCTGGACAGTTGCAAATATCAAGCATGTTCTTGCCCACAAGCAAAACCTTAAGCAAGCTCAGTGAAATCAAGGTTTTACATGTCACATTCTCTGATCGTATCCCCTGAAAATAGGAAGCAATTATTTAAAAAAAAAAATCTCAAATAATCATTGAGGAAAACAAATCATTTTTCTTTAACTTGGAAATTAAGTAAACTCTTCCAGGTTATCTGGATCAAAAAGGAATTAAGTAGAACTTTTCATGTCAAAATCTGAAGGACAGAGCTAAAATAAAAGGAAAGTTTACAGTAAACAAATTATTTTAATATTAAAAAATAAAGTGAAAAAATCCACGTATTTAATTTAGGAAATTAGAACAATACAAAAGGACACACTACACACATACACATAATAGAGGGGAATTAGTAAAGGTAAAACTTGCAAATAATGAGATAGAAACTGAAAATAATATAAAGGTAAATGAACCCAAATGCAATTCTTTAGAAAATAGATGGCTTCCCTTCAAGTCTGATTTTAAAAATTAAAAAAGTAAAAAACAAAGACTATCATTAGCAATTAGCAAGTAGTTACAAGTACAGACCCCATGGTATGCATCTTTATAATCTAGAGGAAAATTAATAACTTCTAGAAAAAGATAGATTACCAAATAATAGGTAGAAGTCTAAACTGACCATGAATCATAAAAGAGTTGAAGAGCAAACAAAATAGTTCCATTAACAGGGTGGCTTGTTACTCCACATTGTTTCAGAGTACTAGCCAATGCAATAAGAGAAGAAAATGAAACAAGTAGCATACATAAAAGATGGAAGTGACAAATGTAATTCTAATACTTGGGCATATAATTTTGGGATTAATTGGTATTTTATTATAGTAAGTCTTCCTATCTGGAAACATGGCGTATCATCCAAATAGTGCCTTTAATCTTTTAATAACATCTAAGACCTGCTTCCTTATAAATGTTGAACTTTTCTTTTTTTGTTATTATTTTTATTAAGGTATTATATTATTGATATACACTCTTATGAAGGTTTCACATGAAAAAATGTGGTTACTACATTTACCCATATTATCAAGTCCCCACCCATACCCCAATGCAGTCACTGTCCTTGGGTGTAGTAAGATGCCACAGATTCACTATTTGCCCTCTTTGTGCTACACTGTTTTCCCCGTGATCCCCCACACCATGTGTACTAAACAAAATACTCCTGAATCCCCTTCTCCCACCCTACCCACCTGCCCTCCCACACCTCTCCCCTTTGGTAACCACTAGTTCCTTCTTGGAGTCTCTGAGTCTGCTCCTATTTTGTTCCTTCAGTTTTGCTTTATTGTTATACTCCACAAATGAGGGAAATATTCTGGCACATGTCTTTCTCCACCTGGCTTATTTCACTGAGCATAATATCTGCCAGCTTCATCCATGTTGTTGCAAATGGTAGGATTTGTTTTCTTCTTATGGCTGAATAGTATTCCATTGTGTATATGTACCACATCTTCTTTATCCAATCATCTACTGATGGACACTGAGGTTGCTTCCATATCTTGGCTATTGTAAAAAGTGCTGCAATAAACATAGGGGTGCATATGTCTTTTTGAATCTGAGAAGTTGTATTCTTTGTGTAAATTCCAAGGAGTAGATTCCCAGGTCAAATAGTATTTCTATTTTTAGTTTTTGGAGGAACGTCCATATTGCTTTCCACAATGGTTGAACTAGCTTACATTACCAACAGCTGTGTAGGAGGGTTCCCCTTTCTCGGCATCCTCACCAGCATTTGTTGTTCTTAGTCTTTTGGATGCTGGCCATCCTTACTGGTGTGAGGTGATATCTCATTGTGGTTTCAATTTGCATTTCCCTGATGATTAGTGATGTGGAGCATCTTTTCATGTGTCTGTTGGCCATCTGAATTTCTTCTTTGGAGAACTGTCTCTTCATATCCTCTGCTCATTTTTTAATCGGGTTATTTGCTTTTTGGGTGTTGAGATGTGTAAGTTCTTTACATATTTTGGATGTTAACCCCTTGTTGGATATGTCATTCACAAATATATTCTCCCATACTGTAGGATGCCCTTTTGTTCTGTTGATGGTGTCCTTTCCTGTACAGAAACATTTAGTTTGATGTAGTCCCACTTGTTCATTTTTGCTTTTGTTTCCCTTGCTCGAGGAGATGCGTTCAGGAAGAAGTCGCCCATGCTTATATTCAGGACATTTTGCCTGTGTTGTCTTCTAAGAGTTTTATGGTTTCATGACTTATATTCAGGTCCTTGATACATTTCGATTTTACTTTTGTGTATGGGGTTAAATAATAATCCAGTTTCATTCTCTTGCCTGTAGCTGTCCAGTTTTGCCAATACCAGCTGTTGAAGAGGCTGTCATTTCCCCATTGTATGTCCATGGCTCCTTTATCATATATTAATTGACCATATATGGTTGGGTTTATATCAGGGCTCTCTAGTGTGTTCCATTGGTCTATGGGTCTGTTCTTGTGCCAGTACCAAATTGTCTTGAGTACTGTGGCTTTGTAGTAGAGCTTGAAGTTGGGAAGCATAATGACCCCAGCTTTATTCTACCTTCTCAGGATTGCTTTGGCAATTCGGGATATTTTTTGGTTGCATATGAATTTTAGAATGATTTTCTCTAGTTCATTGAAGAATGCTATTGGTATTTTGATAGGAACTGCATTGAATCTGTAGACTGCTTTAGGCAAGATGGCCATTTTGACAATATTAATTTTTCCTATCCATGAACACGAGATGGTTTCCATTTATTGGTATCTTCTTTAATTTCTCTCATGAGTGTCTTGTAGTTTTCAGAGTATAGATCTTTCCCTTCCTTGGTTAGGTTTACTCCTAGGTATTTTATTCCTTTTGATGCAACTGTGAATGGAATTGTTTTCCTGGTTTCTCTCTCTGCTAGTTCATTGTTAGTGTATAGGAATGCCACAGATTTCTGCGTATTAATTTTGTATCCAGCAACTTTGCTGAATTCAGATATTAGATCTAGTAGTTTTGGAGTGGATTCTTTAGGTTTTTTTTCTACAATGTCATGTCATCTGCAAACAAGGACAGTTTGACTTCTTCCTTGCCAATCTGGATGCCTTTTATTTGTTTGTGTTTTCTGATAGCTGTGGCTAGGACCGCCAGTACTATGTTGAATAGAAGTGGGGAGAGTGGGCATCCTTGTCTTGTTCCTGATCTTAAAGGAAAAGCTTTCAGCTTCTTGCTGTTAAGTATAATGTTGGCTGTGGATTTGTCATATATGGCCTTTATTATGTTGAGGTACTTACCCTCTATGCCCATTTTGTTGAGAGTTTTTATCATGAATGGATGTTGAATTTTGTTGAATGCTTTTTCAGCATCTATGGAGATAATGATGTGGTTTTTGTCCTTCTTTTTGTTGATATTGTGGATGATGCTGATGGATTTCCGAATGTTGTACCATCCTTGCATCCCTGGAATAAATCCTACTTAATCATGATTGATGATCGTTTTGATGTATTTTTTAATTCAGTTTGCTAATATTTTGTTGAGTATTTTTGCATCTGTGTTCATAAGGGATATTGGTCTGTAATTTTCTTGTTTTGTGGTGTCTTTGCCTGGTTTTGATATTAGAGTGATGCTGGCCTCATAGAATGAGTTTGGAAGTATTCCTCTTCTTCTACTCTTTGGAAAACTTAAAGGAGGATGGGTATTATGTCTTCACTAAATGTTTGATAAAATTCAACAGTGAAGCCATCTGGTCCAGGAGTTTTGTCCTTAGGTAGGTTTTTGATTACCAGTTCAATTTCGTTGCTGGTAATTGGTCTGTTCAGATTTTCTGTTTCCTTCTGGGTCAGCCTTGGAAGGTTGTATTTTTCTAGAAAGTTGTCCATTTCTTCTAGGTTATCCAGCTTGTTAGCATATAATTTTTCACAGGATTCTCTAATAATTCTTTGTATTTCTGTGGTGTTCATCATGATGTTTCCTTTCTCAGTTCTGGTTCTGTTTATGTGAGTAGACTCTCTTTTTTTCTTGATAAGTCTGGTAGGGGTTTATCTATTTTGTTTATTTTCTTGAAGAACTAGCTCCTGCTTTCATTGATTCTTTCTATTGTTTTATTCTTCTCAATTTTATTTATTTCTGCTCTAATCTTTATTATGTCCCTCCTTCTACTGACTTTGGGTCTCATTTGTTCTTCTTTTTCTAGTTTCATTAATTATGAGTTTAGACTGTTCATATGGGATTGTTCTTCTTTCCTGAGGTAGGCCTTTATTGCAATATACTTTCCTCTTAACACAGTCTTCGCTGAGTCCCACTGATTTTGCGGTGTTGAATTATTGTTTTCATTTGTCTCCATATATTGCTTGATCTCTGTTTTTATTTGGTCATTGATCCATTGGTTATTTAGGAGCATGTTGTGAAGCCTCCATGTGTTTTGGGATTTTTCATTTTCTTTGCGTAATTTATTTCTAGTTTCATACCTTTGTGGTCTGAGAAACTGGTTGGTACAATTTCACTCTTTTTTAATTTACCGAGGCACTTTTTGTGGCCTACTGTATGATCTATTCTGAAAATGTTTCATGTGCACTTGAGAAGAATGTGTATTCTGCTGCTTTTGGGTATAGAGTTCTGTACATGTCTGTTAGGTCCATCTGTTCTATTGTGTTGTTCAGTGCCTCTGTCTCCTGACTTATTTTCTGTCTGGTTGATATGTCCTTCAGAGTGAGAGGAGTGTTGAAGTCTCCTAGAATGAATGCATTGCATTTTATTTCTCCTTTTAATTCTGTTAGTATTGTTTCACATATGTAGGTGCTCCTGTGTTGGGTGCATAGATATTTACAATGGTATATCTTCTTGTTGGATTGACTCTTTAATCATTATGTAATGTCCTTCTTTGTCTCTTGTGACTTTCTTTGTTTTGAAGTCTATTTTGTCTGATACAAGTACTGCAACTCCTGCTTTTTTCTCCCTATTATTTTCATGAAATATCTTTTTCCATCCCTTCATTTTTAGTCTGTGTATGTCTTTGGGTTTAAAATGAGGCTCCTGTAGGCCGCATATAGATGGGTCTTGTTTTTTTTTCCATTCAGTGACTCTGTGCCTTTTGATGGGTGCATACAGTCCATTTACATTGAGGGTGATTATCAATAGGTATGTACGTATTGGCATTGCAGGCTTTAGATTCATGGTTACCAAAGGTTCAAGGTGAACTTCCTTACTATCTAAGAGTCTAACTTAACTCACTTAATATGCTATTACAAACACAATCTAAAGGTTCTTTTTTTTCTTCCTCCTTTTTCTTCCTCCTCTATTCTTTATATATTAGGTATCATATTATGTACCCTTTGTCTATCCCTTGATTGACTTTGGAGATAGTTATTTTATTTTAATTTTTGCGTTTGCTTAGTAATTAGCTGTTCTACTTTCTTTACTGTGGTTTTATTACCTTTGGTGACCACTATTAAACCTTAGGAACACCTCCATCTATAGCAGTCCCTCCAAAATACACTGTAGTGATGGTTTGTGGGAGGTAAAATCTCTCAGCTTTTGCTTATCTGGAAATTCTTTAATCAATCCTTCAAATTTAAATGATAATCTTGCCGGATAAAATATTCTTGGTTCAAGGCCCTTCTACTTCATTGCATTAAATACATTTATGGTAAGGTTTCTGTTGAGAAGTCTGATGATAGCCTGATGGGCTTTCCTTTGTATGTGATGTTATTTCTCTCTCTGGCTGCTTTTAATTGTCTTTCCTTATCCTTGATCTTTGCCATTTTAATTACTACATGTCTTGGTGTTGTCTTCCTTGCGTGCCTTGTGTTGAGAGATCTGTGCACCTCCATGGCCTGAGAGACTATCTCCTTCCCCAGATTGTGGAAGTTTTCAGCAATTACCTCCTCAAAGACACTTTCTATCCATTTTTCTGTCTCTTCTTCTGGTACACCTATAATGCGAATATTGTTCCGTTTGGATTGGTCACACAGTTCTCTCAATATTCTTCATTCTTAGAGATCCTTTTTTCTCTCTGTGCCTCAGCTTCTTTGTATTCCTCTTCTCTAGTTTCTATTTAATTTATCGTCTCCTCCACTGTATCCAATCTTCTTTTAATACCATGCATTGTGCTCTTCAATGATTGAATCTCCAACTGGAATTCATTCCTGAGTTCTTGAATGTCTTTCCTAACCTCCATGAGCATGTTAATGATTTTTATTTTGAACTCCCTTTCAGGAAGAGTCATGAGGTTGATTTCATTTAAATTTTTCTCAGGAGTGGTATTAATAATTTTACTCTGAACCATATTCGTTTGGCATTTCATATTTGTATATGGCGCCCTCTAGTGCCCAGAAGCTCTGCTCTCTGGAGCTGCTCAGCCCCTGAAGCAATGTAGGGGGTCGCAGGGAAGTAGTATTGGTGCCTGGAGGGTGGAAAGAGCTGTTTCCTGTTACCCGGCTGCTATGCCTGTCTCCACTGCCTGAACCAATGGGCTGAGCACACAGGTATAAACCTCTATGCTTTGCATTTGTAGTTGCTGTAGACAGATCTTCCCTCTGGCTGGTCTAATGCTAGGGTAGGATTTTCTGGTTTGCACGCCAGGTGGGGCTGGCTGGGAGCAAGGTACAGTAGGCTGCGTATCATGGAGGGGGTCCTTGGAGCTGTGTAGCCAGCCAGTGGCTGGAATCTCAGTCTCTCCAGGAATTCTGCCTGTCTTAGCTTTCCAACCCCATAATCACGAGAGTACCATGCAAGCCCCATGAATTGTCGGTTTGTGCTCCCAGAACAGATCTCTGGTGTTAGATATTCAGCAGTCCCAGGCCTTCACTCCCTCCCTGCTCGGTTTCTCTTCTTCCCACTGTTGAGCTGGGGTGGGGGAAGGGCTTGGGTCCCACCAGGCCACAGCTTTGGTATGTTACCCTGTTCTGTGAGATCTGTTCTTTTCTCCAGGTTTATGCAATCTGGCGCAGGCCTCTTTTCTGTTGCTCTTTCAGGATTAGTTGTATTAATTATATTTTCATATTATATGTGGTTTTAGGAGGAAGCCTGTGTCTCACCTCTCACACCGCCATCTTTAATCCCTCCTAAATGCCAAACTTTTCTTACCAAATTTATTCTGTATTGTTTTCTGGATTTTGTGAATACTGTACATGGATTTTCCTTCCATTTCTTTTCCTAATCATTTATTGTGGACTGTGAGAAAAGCATTGATTTTGGTATATTTGTCTGGACTCTAAAAGCCTATCAAAATCTCCTTAAATTAGCTGAGGCCAGGACTGAGGCACCCACATGTCTGGTCCATTAGCTGTGTAGGCAGATGCTATGCCCTCCTTGAGGAGGTCCAGGCTGTGGGGCAGTAGGGGAGAAGGGTCTCTGAGTGGGCCAGAGCCAGGATCAAGGCCAGTCAGAGGCAGGGCCCTGTACATGAACTGACCTTGATTGAGGATTTGCATTATGTGACTGAGTCCTCTTAGTAACCCGGGGAGGAGGATACTAATATCATCCTCACTTCACAAATAGGGAAACTGAGGCTTTGACAACACTACCAGTAGGGGTTGGAGCCTAGATTCACTCCAGGCTTGTCTGAGAGCACTCCAATGCCAGTGGTCTCACAAAAACCTTTCTGGAACAACACAGGGGTCACTCACTGAAAAAAAAACAACAAAATAACCTCTTAAATTGAAAAGAAAATTAACATCTATGTGTAAAGATAACTCTACAGCTTCATAATTTATTTCCTCATATTGATGGACATTTGGGTTATGTCCAGTGTTGTTGCCTTACGCACAATGATGCAGGAAATATCCTTGCCCAGATAGCTGTAATATGCTGATATTTTCAGTAGAATCTGGAGAGGGGCACTGGGTCAGGAAGACATCTATGCTGGAGCTGGGACCCTTGGATGCACAAGAAAGAAAAATATCTTTCTACTAAAGTTTTATTTTAATTTCATGTAGACAATTAATCTTAGTTAATTTGAAGTTTTCTTCTTCGAGGCTTGAGTCTAAATTCAAGTCCCCCCAAATGCCCAGGCACTGGGCTGTGATGAAGAATGTGTGTTTCTCTATCCTGGACCCTTCAGTCTAGCCATTTTCTCTCCTGGGTCTGTATTATGGGGGGGAGGGAGGTTGGGGTTGGTATTATCTGGGGGCCTTGTTGCCACCCTACTGCCAGAACCCAGCATCTCAGGAGAGGGCCTGACTACCACAGGGAGACACCCAGGAGCTCTCCCCTGCTCTCTCTGGACCAATGTCTTAGCCCTTATCACATCCTCTACCATTTTCTTTGTCCCCTGCAGGCCACCTGCCTGGACCTCAGCCCAGGGAAATCTTTTCTGAGGGGCAGAGAGGGGAGCTTCCTTCCCCTTAAATCTTCCTGCTCTCCTGTAGGCCCAGCGCCCTCTCCATTTAGTTGAGAGATTGATTTTAGGAAACCAAAGCTGAAAAAAATACCTGCAGTGAAGACCTCCTCCCCCCACCTCTCTCCCAAGATAATAAGCAAAGAATGCCCCAGGTACCTGCACTAGATGGGGGTGGGGGTGTGTAAAAGAAGGACAAGGGGAGGTGGGGCAGGGAGGGAAAAACAGGTGGAAAGAAATAAAACATGGAATAATATGTTTAAAAATCTCCTGCCCCAGACATTTAAAAATTGTAATAAATCACACCATTCAAAATATGTAGCAGTTCGCCACCACCAGTAATGCTATAGGTATCCATTTTCCAACAACCTCCCCAGCGCCAAGCCCTGTGGTTCTTTTGCATTTTTAACGCCCTCCTGGGTGCTGTTCTCCTTTGAACGTTCCTGACACTTAAAGATATTGAGGGTTTTTCAACATCTGCAGCTCCTTTTCTGTGAATTGTCTGGTCCTACCTTTGCCCATTTTTCTATTGAGTTGTTTCTTTTTCTTATCAATTTGTAGGGTCCTTTGTTTAGTATAGATCAAGGAAGCCTGGGACGTGAAGTTGACCGTATAAGTAGGGACAGACTACAGAGGGCTGAGCTATTCGGTTCTTCCCAAGGGGCAGACCAGATAGCCAGAGGGGAGGATCCGGGGGCTCAGGAGCCCCCTTTCCACATAGGCCCAAAATGTACAGGGGTGGACAGAAGAGCATGAGCATGCAGGGTGTGGGGTGGGTGTGCATTATCCTAGGGTCCTTAGAAAAAAAGAGGAAAAACAATGAAATAGGTAAAATAAAATACAATGCAAAATAAAATACAAGTGAAGTGAGAAGATAAAATAAAAGGCAGTGATTTTTTGGTACAGTCCCTATGGGTCTGTGACCTTGAGAGCACAATGGTAGGTCCTCAAACCCTTCACAATCCCAGCCCTCTCCCACTCTTCCTTCCCTTTAATGCCCACAGCAGTCCTATAAATGGTAGTTAATATTTCCATTTGGTGGGTGATGGCGGGAGACCCAGAGAGGTGGAACGACTTGCAGAGGAAGTCGTTGATGGAGCCAGAAATGGGACTTGAGGCTGATTCCATACCACATAACTTAAAAAAATTTTTTGTTTTTATTATCCTTCGTTGTATTTTGTTTTACTTCATTGTTTTTACTCTTACTTTTCTAGGAACTCCCTGAATAAATGAGTGGATCAACAATGTGCCCACATGGGCGCGCAGTCACTGTCCCGGAGACTGTCCCGGAAGTTCCTTGTGCACAGGCACTGCTCTGTATCAGCAGCCCGGGGCTCCGCCTGAGCCGGCACAGCCCCGAGGCTGGTCGGCGGGGGCACAGCTGCTGGCGCCGGCCCCCAGCCTTCCGCCCCGGCCCGCCCTCCCGCGCAGCCTAGCTGCGGGCCAAGGGGCAGCGGAGGGCAGCGGAGGGCAGCGAGGGCTGGGCACAAGTGCGCAAGGCCAGGTGGGCTTTTATGGCGTGGCCCGAGGAAGGCATTCTTACTAGTGGCTTTTATATCGTTCACTCCGAGACACTATTGCTAGCTTCTTAAAGGCAGGAGCCAGCCTCCTCGCTTTCTCCGTGACCCCTCATTCCCCACCGCCTGCTGCAGCTTCCCATCAGAGGCCCCCGGGCGTCCCCGACCCGACCCCGTCCTTGGGGAGGAAGATCCTGGGTCCCCGGGTCAACGGCCCCTGGGCCCTGCTGAGCCTTCAGCCCGCTCGGCGCCAGGCCTGCAGGTGTCTGCACGGCGACCTTGAGGCTCTCTCCAGCGGCCCGGAGGTGGGGGCCTGGTCCTCTCTCCGTCCTCCTGAAGCTCCTCCCCCAGCTCCGGCAGCCCACCCTTTGCCCACCCGAAAAGTGCTCGCACTTCGTCCAGGGGCCTGCACCTTGTCTTGGCCAAATGCTTCAGTCCAACGCTCCAGCCAGGCTCCGGGCGCCGTCGGGCGTGGGTTCCAGCTCGGGCTTCGGGAGAGCGGGCGGAGGGCCCAGCTCTGCCGTCTCATTAAGTCCCGGGACCTGTCCGAGCCAGCTGGGTGACAGCTCCCCTCCCGTAGGGTCGGGCCGCGACCAAGCGAGAGGTGTGTGAACTGGCTGGCCAGGGGTGAGTGCCCAGAGGGACCCCTGCCCCCTCTGTCCCCTGTCCCCCGAGGCTGATTGCTCGTCTACCCCGCCTAGCCCCAGCACGCCCGCGCCTGGACCAGCGTAAGGCAGCCTCAGGACCCGCCCGGGGTGGGGATGGGGGCTAACTCCCGGGCGGCCTGAGTTGCTGGCGGTGGACGGCACAGGTCCCGCAGGTGCGCGGAGGAAGCGGCGCAGCTCCGGGGGCTATGCCTCGGATGGGCTCGGCGGCCTCGCGCCCCGGACCAGCCAAATGCAGCCCCCCGCCCGCGCAATCGCACAGCGTCTGCTGCCATCTGGTGGCGGCGCCGGGGCAGCTGAGGCGCCGCGCAGGGAGGCCGGCCGGGATTGCCTGGCGGGTGCGCAAGGCTGGGGGTTCGCAGATCCTGCGAGCACCCAAGCCTCTCATGCCTGCGAAACACAGCCCGGAAGCCCCACACCTTTGCCCTCTGGCGCGGCTATGGATTCCCCGAGCAGAATGGCTTCCCAAGACAGGCAGTGGGCTATAGTGGTCGGCGCCTTGTCTTTGGTACCGGCACCTGGTGGTTGAGCCATGCTCGCAACCCCCGAGCTGGGAGGCGTGCAGCAGAACCCTTCACTCCCTGAACCCCGTCTGTAAAGGGGGCTGAAAGAAGTGCGTGCCTTGCGGAGTCGTTGCAACAGTTGCGTGTACAGAAGCATTTAAAGCCCCAGGCACAGGAGCATGGTAAATATTAGCTGTTGCTCTTGTAAAATCTCAGACGGCTGCTCAGTCTTTCTGTCGTTCGACTACTCACCAGTGGGCGACGTTGGCCAAATCATGGATTTTTCTGATTCTCCATGTATAAACCGAGGATGCCAATGCTGACATCCCACTCCCAGATGAGGTCACTGGTGTAAACATGGCTCCGCCTCTCGGCGGACAGGTGCACCTGGCGTCATTGGCCTTCCGGGCCTTCCACCTCCAAGCTCTCAGGTTAATTCTCTGCCAGAACAAAAAGACCTTCCCTGCTGCTGCCCAAACCTGGAGGTCTGCCCTGGACCTATTTCCTGAGCTAAGGGGATCCAGGTGACTTTCCTTTGAACCCCTCCTCAGGATCAGAGACCAGAGGGTCCAGATCAGGGGTCATGCTCTCTGACCCACTTTCCAAAAAGGCCACACTGAAGCAAATGCCTCATCCCTTTAATAATATGGTGGGATATTTAACGAAAATAAACTTTGCTTAAAAAAAAGGAAATGCCATTTAGATTGATTCAGGCACCAGGCACCATCCCTGAAACTTGGGTCTGGTGTGTGTGAGCACCATCTTACCCACAATTCCAGCAGGCCGGCAGCTTTAATTGCTTCTCAGGAAGCAGTAAGAGGGCCTACAGAACCAGGTGTGACAGCCAGGTACAGCAGCGAGGGGGGCGCGAGTCTCAAGCAGCTGCTCACATTCCACTTGTGAAAACGCTGCTGCAATGAAAAGGTATCAAATATTTGCCTAGCTGTCCAACGTTTCTTCAAATAATATACTCAAGACTAATTCATCTCTACACGCAATGTCTTCATCTCTACACGCAATGTCTTCATCTCTCCTAGGCCTCCCTCTTGGATTAGCATGTCTTGTCTATTCTGGGAGAAGGTTGTCCTACATTCTAAAAATAGGCTCTGGAGTCTGGACACGGGCATGCACAGTCAGCCCAGACTTCTTCTGTTTATCTTAAAGGCCATCCTCTGGGGACAGCTGCAACAGAGCCTAGAAACACTCATGAAACAGCCAGTCATGGGCAACCAAGTGCATGGAGGGGGCTGGGTCCTCCTGAGATGTGCTGGGTGCTGCCTTCCAAAGGAGGCTGTGATCTGCTACCAAGGATGCCCTGCCCAGCCTGTCTCTTTGATCTTTGAAGAGTACAGCTTTTCTCATCAGAGGCAAGGGCCTTTCTTCCTCCACATATGGGTCCCTTTCCTCCTCAAAGTTAGAAGCCCAAGTTGTCCTTGTATCAGAGAGGACCTGGCAAGAAGCAGGTGGCATGCCCATTCAGGCCACGCAGGGAGAGCTTATTAAAGGGACTTCTTTACAAAGGGGAGCCTATGATGGAGGGGCAGCGCTCTGGGTCTGGGGGCTGCAGGCCCAGGAGAGGAAAGCTATCTTAATTTGGAGGTTATGGCGGCTGTGGGGTGAGTGCCATCAACAGGAGGGGTGACCATGGCAGGAGGAGCCTGGGGACCGGCCACCCAACCACTCTCCTCCACCCCTAGTCTCCTGCTAGGGTCCCCCAGGCTCAAACCCACCCAGAAGGTGGAGCAATGTCTCTGCAAGGGGGAGATGTGGGGAAAGTGCAGAGGGGGTGCTCAGGCCCCCTCCCCCCTTTCTTGGGACCTATCCGTGATGTGATGCTAGCCTGCTGTCTCCTTGTGCTGGCCATCATCTTGCTCACTGACAACTTCTCTTTGCTTTCCTCTGGCTCTGTCCTTCCCACTTGTTGTGCCTCAAAGGAGGACAGTGGTATGGGTGCCGTGCACCTTTCCCAAGTGATCCAGCCCTACAGCATTCCCCATGGTCACCTGCCATCGCTAGTGGAAGGAGAGTGGCTGGGCCCTAGAGACAGGCTTCTGATTCTGGGCTCTTCCTTCTCTGAACTACTTTAAATGAGGCTGATTGGGGTTACTTTCATTTATGACTTCAAGGACTTCTTCATCCACTTCCTTTCATCCTTCCTTCCGCTCTGACCTGGAATCAGTGAGGAGTTCTCTGCTCCTGGCAGCACCCCACCCACCGCCAAGCCCTACTTGGAGCTCCTCCTGTGTGCACCTGTGTGGCACAGGGTGCCTGCTGTCCAGGCACATGGTCCGGGTGGGCAGGGCCCCGCCAGCCATCCCTTCAGCCATTTGACAGAAGGCACGCAGGGCCGCCTTGCTTGGGCACTGGGCCAGACCATGGGTGTATACTTAGTGAAGAAGGCTTTAGTGTCTGCTCTTGACAGAAGAGGTAGGGAAGCTGTAGTAGAGTGGATCAGCTTGGGTAAGCCTCAGTTTCCTCCTTTTCTATTAAATAATGGTCACAACCCCCACCTCACAGGCTTGCTTATGGGTGATGAGAGATCACAGAGAGCTGTTATTATTAAGGGACAGTGACTTCTGCCCCCTCCATATACATAAAAGGTATAACCATAAAGGGAAGGTGGAGCCCCCCAGATGGGGGAGTAGGCGAGGCTGCAGGATGCAGAGGGAAGACGCAGCCCTCAGATGGCAGGAGGGCCAGGATGAACAGATATGGACCTAGGCCAATTTCACCTCTGGTTTCAAGTGGAATAAAATAATTCCCAGAAAGAATAGCATGTCCCCTTGTAATGGCACCCATAATAACAGATCTCACCAAGGCACAGTGAAAATCCTACTCTTCTGATTTGGGGCTGATATATACATCTAGGTAATGGAAAATGAATTTTCATATTATTTTTGCTTATTTTTAAGTCCATTGGGTGCATCATGGCTAATTGCTGTTCTGATATTTTTCTTCCCTCATTAAGAAAGATGCCCCTGGTGAATTACATCTGCTGGGCTCAGAGAAGAAAATAAATATCGCTGGCATCCACTTTCCTGGCCTCTCTGGGTGTAATTAAGAAGAAAGCACCTGCAGTAGAAAGAACAGGGCAGAAAACAGCCCAGTGGTTACTCTTCACGAGAACTTCCAAGTCTTGAAAACCATCCAAATGTCCCTGCTTGCATGACCTCCTTCTTGACTGTCAGGGGCTCCCTCCACCCTCGAATCCTAACACTTCCCTCTGGGCACGTTTCCTTTCCCCGTGGTTTGCTTTCCTGCCATGGTAGACAGCCCTGTTTTTTCTCTTGTCCAAGGCACCTGCTTTTCTTTTGGGGACCCACCTGTCCCAGGAAGTCTGTGCAATTTGGGTGGAGCTAACCCAAGCTCCGGGGGGAGCCGAGTCAGGTGGGTGAGGATGACTCTCAAGACTTGGCAGAACTGCGTCCCGAGGCGCTCTCACGCTGAGGCTCTCAGCCTGGGGCTGCACCAGGAGAAAGGCCACCTCTGGGAGAACCTGTCTTGAAAAAGAGCCAGCTCCAACGGACAGCGGAACCTCTCATGAGATCCCGGGATCTGATCTCCTCTTTGAGCTCCAGATCCAGAGCTGCTGGACCTTGAAGGCAGATGTTGTCCTTCTGTCCCCTAAGTCTACCTCCAGAAGAGTCGGGATTCCTTTTACCTTGCCTCACGCCCTGCCACGCAGAACCACTGCCTGTGGCTGAGGTTGCTTCTCCAGAGGAGGCGGAGGCGGCCCCCAAAGCACAAGGCCAGCGGTCTTCCTGATTCTGGGCTCTCAGGGCTACAGCCCAGGGAAAACTTGTAATGTCCTGGTTTCCTGTTTTACAGGCAGAAGTGGCCCATAAACGGTACAGCAGCTGCAGTGAGCTGAGCCCCCACTTCCGGCAGGATCTGGTGCCCCCGCCTGTGCTTTCAGAACCCAGGACATCAACAGCAGTCCATGCCCGGGCTGGCCTGGCTTGTTTCAGGGCTGCATTGGTCACCTTCACCCTGGGCTTTTGTCCTTGAACTTTGGAGGCTTTGAATATTGAATGCCAGGCCCCGTCTTTCTGTTCTGATCCTTCCACCCCACTTTGGGCCCCATTCTCCTTTCTTGTCTCGTCCCCTTTCCTTCCGTTACCTTCAAACATGTCCACCAGGCTGTGAACATCTGTCGATCACCTGGTGCGCACACCCCAGACAGGAAGAGAGCCTCCCTGCCCCGACTCCCAGTGTGAATTAGCTCTCACAGCATTCTCTGTCTCGGGGTGTCCTGTCCTTTTCCTTCGCCTTGATGATCACCCCTTATTGTCGTTGTGTGCTTTTGTTTGGTGGATTCACTGCTGTCTCTTCAGTGATGTATCAGTGATCAGAAGACGGAAATTTTGATTATATTTCCTTAAGTACATTAGCACCTACCTCAGGAGTTGGCATGCAGTGGGCCTTCAAGAAACATCCATGGAAAGGCTGAGTGGCCGGGCATGCGTGGGCCGGGCCCTGCCCCCAGTGCGGCAGGGAGGCTCGGCGGACTGGCCCAGGAGCTGCTGCCAGGAAGCTCAGCCTCCGCAGGGGGCGTGGGGTGGGATGTGTGTCTGTGGTGCCAGCGGGTTTGGGGGACGGGGATCCAGAAAGCTATGGTGTGAAGCAGAGTATGGGATGTGTCGTCAGGACAGACCAGACACAGAGCCCAGAGCTCGGAGAAGGAGGCGTGGGGCCTGCTGAGTAAACTCTTGAGGCTGAAACTCAATGGATTTAAGAGAAATGTAGGAATGAGAGAATAGGGAATTCTGTCCCCTGTGTGACCACATTATCACCTGCTTTGGCCTCTGGGTCTGACATCCCAATAGGTCAGCTCCCTGGGCCAGATGGAGTGTCTGCTCCTCACCTGTCCCACATCATTTAGCACAGGGCTGGGCTGCAATAGCAGGTGACTAGTAATGCTTGTCACCCACAGGAAATGGGTTGTGTGTATTTAGGTAAGGCCTACATAATGTCAAAGTGTCCCAGGTGCAATGCCCAATTTCAGGTCTGGGGGGCATGGGGGTGGGCAGGGTAACCCAGCGGACTCTTTGGCACCAACCCAGCATGACTCCGTCCAACAGAGGAGTGAGATTTTCATCCCCAAAGTCCACCTCAGTTGTCCATCCCTGGGTCATTCACACCTGGCAGCTGGCCCTAGGAGCCACAGACACGGGGCTTCTTCTAGCCAGAGGAGAGGTGTAGGACATTAGGCACTGGTTTGAATCCCAGCCTCACCACTTAGTAGTGAGAGGCATGGGCCAGTCCCTAAACCTCACCCAAGCTCACCTCCTGCACCTGAGGAAACTCCTGGGGAGAGCTGGAGGCTTAGGCAACACCTGGGCCCTTAATAAGGAATTCTCTGCCTCTGTGAGGCCATCGCCCCCGCGGCTGCCGCACGCTCTGGGCCAGGGCTGTGCTGCCTCTTAGCTTCTGGCCTCGAGCAGCGGGGAGCGGCTGCCTCGTGCCAGTGCCAGCCGAGCACCAGCTGTCTGCCTTCCCCGCCTGCTCGTGCTTCTTGGAGGGCAGGGACCTGACACCTCCGGGTGCCCCCTCTCTTCCTGCATCCCCACTGAGGACTCAGCAGTGGGCCGCACGCATTCTTGATGATCACGCGGGTACTTGTTGAATGATATGTGAATGACTAATAGGAATCAACTGACGTTTGTAGAAATTCCGAACCATTTTGCCAACTTCCCCAAAGCTCCTGCCATGCCCTCTTCAGCAGCGCCTGCTGTGCTGCCAGGGAGAAGGGAACTTACTCAGTCTTGGGGCCAGCCGGCCAGGAAAGGGAGGCCCCCCCTGGTTCAGCACCTCGAGCCACTGATGCGGGACTAACGGTGCCCTCAGATGCTCACACACGGGGTCCTCCAGGCCCAGCTTGTAGAGGGTGGCCCTTCCTTAAGCGGCAATCTTTAGCCTGGCTCTGATGGAGCCCCGAGACTGCAGGCAGTCCCCACCACCTCCTGCCCCCCAGTGCCACCCAGTAGATGGAAAGCTAGCAATCACAGGTGCAGCTCCATTCCTGCCAGTGTGGGGCTGGTGCTCCAAACTCAAGATGCCCAATAAAGGCTTTGTTAGCTAGGCTGCCCATCGGGAACCCGTCTCTGCAGGTCGCAGGGCCAGGCAACCCCGACTTAGCCGGGGCCCCAGAGCTGCGGAGTGAAGTTCCGATTTTAAATCTGGCTATTCTGATGTCGGGCCAGGCCCCTTTCTCAGAGATAAACTGGTCTGGTGTGCCATTTTGCCAGATCGGTCCATTTGAAGCAGAAACAGTCCAAATTCTCAATGTCTGGACACTGACACTTGGGTTTTCTGGATGTTGTTTTCATACAGGAACATATGCTCTGAAAAACACAACTACACATAGACACTCACACACCAGGGGCCCCGTGGAGTCCTGATTTTCAAAATGCTCAGAGACCTTCCTGAACTTGCCTGAGAGATGATGTCATTGGAGTTTGTTCCTGTTGAGTTTTAGAGAGCTCTCTTTAAAAAAAAAAACACTGACAATTTGTCTCTTCTCATCTTCTCAACAGCAGGGGAGTCTGGGCCTTGAATATGCATGGACCTTTGCTGCATGCTGGCAAATGAGGTGTCTGTGTTCATAGGGGTCATGAGTGGAGGGCAGACAGCCCAAGGCTGAGAGGCAGGAGCTACAGGCAGGCACCCAGGCCTGGCCCTATGACTCATTTACTAAGGAATGCTGGGAAATCTCTTTGCCTTGGTTTGCTCATCAGTAAACTGGGAATGGTAGTTCCTCCCCTGCTTGCTGGGTATGAAAATCTCCACAGAGGGCTGGATAAACAGAGGGCATTGCTCCAACTGCAGAGGAGGAAGACCAGTGATAAGCAAGCGGACCTTAAAACTGATGCTTGTGCTTGAATCTTGCCTCTTTCCATTGCTAGGTATGTGACGTCGGTGGAGTTATTTCACCTCTTTGTTCCTCGGTTTCCTCATCTGTGAAATGGGGATGGTGATATGAATAGCTGTGACTTCACTGGATTTTTGTGAGGATCAGATGAGTTCCTATGAGTTGGTTGGTCCCAGCAAAGCCCTGACAAATGGTGCCTGGTGCTCCCTAATGCCGGCCCCCTTCTCACCACAGCATACCTGTCCTTTCCTATGTCTGGGGCCAGGAGTCCAGAAGGGCTCTCTGTAAGGACAGGGAGCTCTGAGCTGACTGGAACAGCTGCAGTTCCACAGCCCCTCTGTCCTTGGGCACTCCCAGGGATTGATCTTTAAGCAGCGTGGTTCGAAGAGCCAGGCATCCTTTAACTCTTAAACTCAAGCACCTGTGGGACTTACTGTACAGAGCCGGGAGCCCTTAACCGTGCACACTCACCCATGCATGATTCAGGGTGTTTGGGGTAGCTGATCTCACTCTGGGTGGAAAGCTCATGACTCCTAGAGGCCAGCAGGGCTGAGAGCCCTCTCAGTGATCTGGCCCCACCCCTCTTCCCAAGGTCACTTCCACTCTTCTCCCTGCACTCTGGCCACAGAGACTTTCTGTCGGCCCTCACGTACATACTAAACTTCCTCCAAGATTGCTCCTGGGTCTCCTCTATGCCTAGAAAGTTCTTCTCTGAGCAGGTTCCTTCTCTCCCTTTCAGTCTCAGCTCAAGGTCACCTCGTCTGAGAAGCCCTCCCTGACCACTCAGGCTAAAGTAAGTCCCCCTCTCATACAGTACTTCGCACACCTGACACACTGGTGTCAGTCTCTTGCCCTAGGATGCAAGACCCTGAAGGTAGGGAGCTGATCAGACTGGTTCACAGCTGTAGCTGCAGCACCTCCCATTTTGCCTGGGGCAGGGTTGGTTTCTGATAAGCATTTGTGGTTGATAAACACTGAGGAAGGCAGGTCCTCCCAAAGCTAAGAATGACTTTAGGAGAGTGGACAGGACTAACCCATGAGCATAGGGCCCACTGTGGGAGGCTCCAGGGACCCCCAGGTCCCGGGCTCTGCAACATCAGAGCCCTCACCCGTCCCTTGCATGCAACTAAGCCAGAGCCCGGCCCTTAGCTCGGGGACCAGCTCTGGCCACAGGAGCCTGCTCCACCTGTGTACAGGACTCAGTGCCAGGAGTCAGGCCCCGGGGTTTTGTCAGTGATAAGAGAAGTTGTGAATAGATAGCCGAGCTCCCTGCCCTTAGGCCACACTGTGTCCCAGGTTCCGGAGCAGGACCCACTCATTCACTTACTCTGGACCGGCTGCCTTTCCTTCCCTGCCTCACGATGTCACCCCCTGAACAGTGCCTGGAAGAACCATCCTTTCGCTCAACTGCCCAGCAGCCTTTCATTGATGAGTCTACCATTTGCAAAGGAGGGCCCCTGGTGTTCTAATTATTGGACTGGGATAACCCACCCCAAGGAGAACAGGAGTGAGCTGGTGGTCTCCTTGAGCTCCGGTGTCAGGTCTTAGGTTCCTGGGGGAAGGGGTTCCTTTGGTTCCTGGGCTCCTGACCACACACAAATTAAACTGAACAAGGTGACAAAAGTTGTCATTTGGAAAAGTCTTGTGGCCAAAGGCTGCAGGGGGGATGTAGTGTGGGAGAGAAGGGTGAGGCAGAGAGGCGAGATGCCTGGAGACACTGAGGCCAAGGAGACCGCTACACCCAGAACAGACTCTCCACAACCAGGACGCCAGCAAGGTACGGATGGGAGCCGTGAAAGTTTGCGGCTCCTCCTTCCCAGAGATATTTCTCAGAGCTTTATTTTTTCTTGCTAGTTGGCTAAGAAGCAAAAAAGGAACAATAGATTCAAGCTGAAATAATTTGCATTTATGATGAACACAAGGAATATCTACCTTGCATTTTCCTAAAAAAGAAAAATTAAACCCCGTTTTTAATTAACTGATAAACTATTAATCAAATTTTTGCAATGTTAGTTGACACATTATTCATTTAGATAGAATGACTGTGAACTTAAACTAATCAAATCTGATTTGCCCACATAGGCTTGATTGAAATACATTTTAACTAGCATATACAAAGAGAAAATCTTGGATTTCTTACCTAATCTTCAGAGTATACTGCTGAGTTAATAAGGGCAGTTTTTAAAAAAAATGAGACCACCATTTCTTCATCTGCATATCAAAATCAAGAGGAACTTAATTGCAAAACACATATTCCTGAAATCTAATCATTACACTGCTTTAGGGTATTTTATTGAAGCATGTTAAATTATGGACAGAATATTAATGATGGAGCTAATCAAACCCAATTAGTCACTTCTAACAATAGTCACATAAATATACAAGTCAGGTACTAAAGTACTGTAGATATGGTGTAAAATTGTTAAAATATTAAATGTATGTGATGTTTATGAAATATTCATGTGGAATTTAAAGCCAAAAATTATTGGTTAAGTCACTTTAAAGAAAACAAGTTAGGCAGTGTCCTACAATATTTGACTAGAATTCACAAGTTTTCACATATTCTTCAGGTACATTCCAATCCAGGAGATTAGCGAGTCTATAATCAATCAATCTGCAAATTCTAATAAGATGACTTACCATATTCATGACCCTGTATTTCGTTTGCAACCAGAGAATTTTCTCAGTCTCTTGTTTTCTGACTTTTCCAAGTCCTGGTGGAAGGGTAGATACGGTTCTGAGCCTCAGAAAAGCTGGTGGAGGAGGGAATGGAGTGTTCTGGGTCCACAGCCTCTGCCCCCCCAACGCCATCCCCAGAACTAGTCATGGGGCCACTGCCTGGTGGACTTCCTCCTCCTCCCATAAATGAGGTTTCCGGGAAGTAAGCTGAAGGGCCCCAGGAAGTGCCGGCCTTGGCCTGTCAGGGACCTCGTGGAAGATTGCAGGTTTGGGAGCCAGGCCAAAGCACCAGATCTGGGAATCGCCCCTGGATGGCTGCATGCTCCCAGACTCAGGCACCCAAACATCCCTGGATTTCACCATGGCGTAGCTTCCAGGGCCCCCTAATCAGGGAGGCTGTCAGGCCCCACAGTGCACTTTATTGGCCCATGTCTTATTCTGGCATCTAGCCCAGACTCTGTCTTCCCCATCCTATCCCCTCTCTGGGACACTGCACTCCTGGCACTCATGCCAGGATCTCAGCTCCAGGGAGAAGTGGACCTGCAGTACTGGGCCCAATTCTCATTACATATCCCCAGTGGAGCTCCAGAGGCAATAGGAGACACCATCCCACCCACCCACCTACCCACCAATCCTATAAATACTTGGCAAGTATGAATGCACCCCAGGCCCCATGCTGGACCCTCCCTAAGCTTGGGAAGCACAAAAATGAAGCAGAAATTATGTTGTTTTTTTCATGCACATCAAATGTGCTTCTGCTTCAGTGAAGAACTATTTCCTTTGAAGAACCCCTCTGACCCCACTTTCACTCTGTAAGGTTCAGGGGACTGCTCACCCCCTGCGTTCACAGTGGGCATGTAACCCAGGCCTGCCAATGGCACACCTCATCTTCTAGTCCTTAATTAGCCCACAGGTGGGAACATGCCCAGGGTGTAATCCTGGAGCAGGTTTGCTGGAACTATAAGACAAGAGAAGCCCTTTTCTACTGGGCTGTCCTGGGATGAGAGGTTGGGGCCCCAAAAGGGGGAGAGGCTGCCTGAGACTGAAGCCAATCCAGGGCAGAGAACAAGCCCCTGGGTCCTGAATCCAGCTGTCCCTGGCACTTTGCAGTTAGCTGAGACAGTAAATCTGCTCTCTTCTTTCCCCCTTAGCAAATTTGGTTTGTATTTCTGTCACTTGCAACCAAAAGAGTCATGGCTAATAGAGTAGAGAAAGAGAAGTGATATAATCAAGACTCTCAGAGACAATCCGAGGATGAGGCAGGGTGCTGTGTCAACAGTAGGACACAACCTTTCGGCTTCTGCGGCTTAGACCACAGGAGATGGGAAACTGGAGCAAAACCTACACTGACTGGGCTGTGTCTTCATTCCCGGGCACCCCTCTGTGATCGGTGAAGGATGGCAAGTGGAGTGAATATAGTCGCCCTGCAGGAGAGGTGGCACGGTGTGGACACATTGAGCATCATGGTGGAGTCTGTGGCCCAGCATGTGGTTTGATGTGTGGCTGCAGGTGCATCAAGGCCATGGGACTCCTCATATGTGGTGAGGGGGTAGTTCAAGCTATGCACTTCTCATCACCACCAGGAGGGTGATGCCTCTGACTCAGAGGCCTGTCAGACCCTGGGCCCCCAGGGGCAGGCGTGGAGTAGGAGCTAGCCTGTCCCTTTCAGCCTTCAGGCACCATCAGGAAGAGATGGTTGGTGAGAAAACTAAGACTCTGAGAACTTCCCCAGTGCTCTGAGATCCTACTCTCTGGTTCCTAACCAGGTTCTAGTTGAGATTTAGCTTTGGGTCAACATGTGGCCCCCGTCCCTGGGCCATTGGTACAACTCTACACCAGGCTAAGCTGGGTTTCTGTAAAGTATCACATGCACTTTTGAATTATTTAACAAATCAGATAATGATGCAAAATAGTAAATGCCAGTTAGCATTTTTATCATTTCTGCCTCAGATATATATTTTTAAGAAGGAAAAACTAGCAGATGTGGAAGCACTTCTAGGGTATATGTCTGGAAGTGTAATAGCATCTTCAGCTTTGCTCTTTATTGCCAAATTGATGTTCCCACCATAGTGTGGGGGAGTTTCCTCATACCCTCCCCAACACAGTGTATTACTAGACTTACTCTTTTTCTTACCTCGTGGGTGTGAAATAGAAGCTCATGGTTGATTTAATTTGTATCTTCCCCATTGCTAGAAGTTCCATGTGCCTTTTCAGACAGTTTTTAATCCATCCTCTCATCACATTATTCTGGTCCACCTCCCTCCCAAAACTGGGATCCTGTAGGAGGCACAGATGCTGTGGTTTCAGGGAAGCAAACATTGCCTACATGTCCTCATCTGTGAAACAGACAAAATAATGGTTAACCCACTGGGCTGAGACAAAGCAGACCAGCTCTTTTAGCCTTGTGACATCCAAAGTGATGTCAGTCTGTCTTCCTCCTACAAGCAATCAATTCTGAGGTGACACTTTTCTTTTTGATGAGTCCAGAGTGCCATTTCAAGTCAAGCAGAGCTTCTCCTGAAGCTGGGTGATACCCCTTTCCCCAAGGAAGACTCACCTCCCTCTGGCAGGAGGCTGGAGAAAGCAGAGGAAGTCAGGGAGGGGGGGTGCATGTTGAGAGCATTGTTTGTGGGCCTGGAGGGCCTGTGCACAGCAGCGCCTTCTGTCTCCCCCTTAGATGGTCTCCATCCTTCTCCATGCAGCCGTGAAGCTGGCCTCTCCCACCTTGAGGCCTTGGCAGACCTACAAAAGGGAGGCAGGGCCCAAGGTCAGGTCAGCTTGACACCATGGAAAGGAAGCATCTGTTGTGGGAGACACACCTGATAGATGATTTATTCCTACCCCAGGCTTCCCCAGCAGCCCAGCCTTATCTCTGCTTCGCAAAGCCACCTGGGCCAGAAGTGGAACAACCCTGCTTTCACTCAAGACAAGAGAGAACCATCTAGGTGACTGCCTCAGTTTTCCTGGAAGTTTGCCCCCTGAGGAGTTCCCTGCAAACATCCTGAAGCTTACAGGTTGGCCGTCAAGGCACCGTCAAGTCACCTGAAAAGCAGCATCAAATCACCTACAAGGGCACCCATTTTAAAGGTACAATTTAATGAGTTTGGCAAATATGTACATTTGTCTAACCAGACTTAAACTCTTTCAAACTGCATCATTTCTGTGGGTTTGGATCCTATTTAAATAATAAAATTGCAGCTCTTTCCAATCAGTGGGCAAGAACCCTGATGGGCTTCAGAGAAGATAGGCATTTGCTGGGTGGATTTCGACAAGAGACTTCTGCATAGTTGGTACATGGGACTGGAAAGGGAGCACATGAGTTCGTGATGCCTATTCTCTAATGCACATATCTTTCTGAAGTGACTGTTTTAGTCATTAAAACCATTAAACCAAGTATCAAGAAAAAATCAAATCAGAATCAAGCTTCTGAATTGCTGCATCACAAAGTGTTCATCAAGATAAAAAAAAATAATGAAGCACATTTAATCACATCACCACTAAGAATATCATAATTAATATTTAGGCGAGAGCAAAAAGATTATGTTGTTAATAAATAAGTCATTTTAAATATTGCTTATCTCTCTTATCCTTTTGAAGTGTGTATTCTGTGTATGTTTTATTATAAACACAGTGAAGCGATACCACACTATACAGCAAAGCCCACAACAAGGACTCAGGTGCAGGTCATTTATTTGGGAGATGATTTGGGAAACAGGAGGGAGGGATGAGAGAGGGAGACAGACAGGGTGCATTCATGATGGCTTTCCTCACTCCCACGGAAGCTGTCCGAGATATCATGTAGAATGCATTCAAATTGCTCTAATGAAAGATGGGGAGGCTGGGTTATTTTCTCTTGGGATACTTTCCTTCTTTGGTTGAGAGCTACCTCTGGGTTGTTCTTGAGATGTTAACTCCTTGACACTTTCAGGCTACCCTGCAAGCTGACTAAGTGAGCTCGTGTGGCACTGGAAAAGCCTTTAGTCTGAAAGGCAGAGAGGAGCCGTGCTGGTGGTAGGAAGTGGTCACATGTATGGGAAGTGTCCATCGTAGTAACTCTGGGTGAGCTCAGAAATGAGCGGAGGGGATATGGAGTCACCACCTACAGCAATGCTAAAAGGTCTGTGCTTGTAAATTTTTGACTGAAAACGATACATAATCTAAAACTGAATGGAGATCACTACGTTAGAGATTATTCAGGAAGTGGTGATTAGCCAAATGGTGACTGGGAATACCTGGGGTTTAAGTCCAAACTCCACCCTTATTATTAACAGTGAAACACACCTATCCCTCCTGGTCACTATCCAACCCTCTTCCCTGGCACCCAGCCCAGATTATTTTATGGATGAACTCTAACAAATCCTTAAGGAGCAGACAATCATGCCACTTAAACTGTCCAGAACATATAAAAAGACCTACTGTTTTCCTAAACAGAAAAATTTACTATCTCAATTATGGTCTTTTCACTTTGATTAGTCTACAAAATCAATGTAATTCCAAAGTATAGGGTAACTCATTCTGTCAAAATTGTTATGCCTTTCTTTAAAAAACTCCTAAAAGTCACCCTTCAATGCCTCTGAGTTTTATTTTTTTTAATCAGCTTAATTGAGGTACAATTTCCATACCAAAAAAACTTCATCCATTTAAAATGTATACTTGGATGAGTTTAGCGGATGTATGTTGTCTTGCTGTCTTGCCAGGGTTTCAGCCCTGGGCAAGTTCGCTATGGATTTAATGTGACCAAAGGAAATGACAGCAAACGTTCTTTGGGGTGAAAGGGTTTATTACCCAACTTGTTCTCCCAGCGGCAGGTCGAGCACTAGCGTCTCCGCCTCCGCCCAGAGCACTGGGCCGTGCTCTCTATATAGCACAATAATAGCTTATGGCCTAAAGGTGTGGGTGTGGTAGCCTAGCAACAGGCCAGTTACATCATCAGGTGGTTTAAGTTCAGTGAGGATCCTGGCCATAGGAAGCCCAACTTCCCCATACTCTGCCCCTCCAGGATTCTGGCCTTACAATCTACACGCTTTCAATCTTCTGTGATGGTCCCTGTGGGAGAAAGCTAGAGCACTGTAACCAGATTCCACAACAGCAACAGAGGCTAACAACAGCTTAGAGATAATAACAAAAATTAAGATAAAACAAGATTTTGATACAGGTGACAAAAATTATAATAATCCTAAAGCCAGAGGAGGTTCCTAATAACAAAAAATTATAATAATCCTCAAGCCAGAGGAAGTTCCCTATCCATAAAGACTTCAGGGACAATAAGGCACATGTTTTAATGCCACCAACATAGGCAAATCTTGTCCATCAGGTAGGATGCATGCAAGAGAGTGGTCCTGTGATAGGACTGTAGCAGGAAGGGGTCCCTTCCAGGTCTAGTATACCATACTTAAACTCCTTTCCCCATGGGGGTTACTGAAGGGTCTATATATAGTGCTACTGGAGGTGCATGCACTGGCCATAATGATAAAACAAAACTCCCTGGTAAGATGCTCCTACCTTCTGGCCATTCAGGATATACTACTGTGACCTTTGGCGGCCACTCTGCTGTTATTCCAGGAATACACAGGGGGCCAGCTTCCAGGCCTTGTCCCCAAGGTGCCAGGAGACCCAGCCATCATTGGTCCATGGGTCAAAAGATCCAAGGCCACATACACTCAATGGAGTCTCCGGGATTCAGTGCAGTTGGTGCTGGCAGCAAGATGTTATTCTGGTGGCCAAAACTTGGCTTCAGTGATTCTTCCTTGGTTTGCACTTGCAGTTGTATAGGGGAGGCAACCATATGTGTTAACATGTCTATGGGGCTCAGGGTTCGCTTTTGGGGTCTCTCATTCAAATGCCACAGCACAGTCCATAAGCGGACTGACCATCCCCGCAGACTATTGGTATCTGACTTTAGTCCAGATGTTAACAAGCCATTGTGCCTCTCTATCATGCCTGTTGCAGTAGGATTCTACGGCACATGAAACTTCCACTTGATTCCCAGCTGTTGCATCCATTCTTGCGGTGTATGTCCAGTAAAATGGGTGCCTTGATCACTCTCAATTACCTGTGGTCGGCCATAGGCAGCAAAGAGACACTCCAGGCCTCTTTTGGTCATCTGCTGGTCTGCACAACAGGTAGGAAAAGTAACCAGAAGTCCAGTAGTGTGTCCACACAAGTCATCACATACCGATATCCTTCTGACATAGGTAGAGGCCCAATATAGTCTATCTGCCACCTGACGAGGGGTATAGGCCCCTTAGCTATTGTCCCATGTTGCTGTGGAACTCGGTGTAAGTCCATTTTGGAGCATATGACACACTCCTGCTGGGCTCTACTAACTTCTTCAAAGGTCAAAGGCAACCCCACCAAGAGGCTACAGCCCACATTGTCTTTTGCCCTGCATGCAACAAGCACTGATGTAACCATTGGCCTACATCAGAGGTAGGCTTTCCTTCTAACCAACGTATCTGGGCCAATTTATCTGCTTCATCATTTCCTGGGGATGCCAGTGGCAAATGACCTGTCACATGGTATACTGTAATTGTTTTAGTCTGACCACAGGCCCATAAGTCTTCCACAATTCTTGCCCCCAAAGGGATCAGTGACCAACCAGACAGTTGGCATGGTACCAGTTTGGTAGCCTCAGGGTCAAGCCCCGATAGACAGCCCAGCTGTCAGGGCAGACAACTATAGGGGAGGGCTCCTGGCTGATCACAAGCCACACAGCCTGCAACTCGGCCCATTGGCTGCTCTTCCCCTCACCATCTTCCATCCATATTGTCTCAGTCTTAGGATGGAAAGCTATGGCCCTCCATTTTGGGGGCTTCCCATGACTGGAGCTATCTGTGTACCATGCATCTATGGGTGTAGGGGCTCTTCCCTCCCGATAGGGACTCTCTGCTACTAATGGTGTAAAAACAATTTCTTCCAGCTTTCCACTAGTATATGCCATCGGTCTTAATAACTGTTGCAGTTCTTCACTCAAGGGGCCACTAGAGAGGGCACTATGCTATTGTAGGTAAGCACCCCACTTGGCTAGTGTGGGTGTTTGTGCCACACCACTCCTTGGCTTTTAGGTCCAGTCTCGTACCCACCCCAAGATGAGAAGGTGGTTATTACCTTTATCAGGGCCATTCCAGTGATGGGTTCTGTAGCCAGCAAGGCATGATACACAGCAGCCAGTTGTTTTTCTATCAAAGTGTATCGTACCTCTGCCCCTTTCCAGAGTTGTGACCAGAATCCAACGGGTTGGCGAGTTCGTTCAAACCGCTTACAGAGACCCCAGCCATAACCGTCTTCAGTGACATGAATGTCCAGCTCACAGGGCCTTGATGGGTCTATCACACACAGGCCTGCATGGCCTTGACTGCACGTTTTGCTGTAGTAAAGGCAGATGCACATGTCTCATCCCAGTCCCACCTGACGCCCTTTCGTACCAACCGGTATAAGGGCTTCAGAATTTGTGCCAAGTTTGGGATTAAACACTCTCCAGTAGCCTAGAAGACCCAGAAACTCCTGTAGCAATGCTGCAGTTGTGGAGGTAGGAAAGGCGTGGACTTTATCTATAACTGCTTCTGGTATAACTCTGGTCTTACCCGACCAGACGACCCCCAAGAATCTGACAGACAAACCAGGTCCCTGACCCTTGGTGCTGTTCACAGCCCATCCTTTCTCCTGTAGATGTTGCAGCAGTCTAGGTGCTGCACCTTCTAGATCTGAAAGAGAATCGGACGTGAGCATGACATCATCAATATAATGGTACAGCTGCACCGTTGGCGGTTTCTCCCATGTAGGCAAGTCCTGGGCTACAAGTCCATGACAGATGGTGGGGCTGTGGAGGTATCCCTGTGGGAGGATGGTGAAAGTCCATTGCCATCCTTCCCAAGTGAAGGCAAACTGTTCCTGACTTTCCTGCTCAATACCAAAGGAAAAGAAGGCATTAGCAAGATCTACCACATAATGGTATGCTCCTAGTTTATGGCTGAGGGTATCCATCAGGCGTGCAATAGAGGGGACAGCAGCATGCATAGGGGGTATGACTTTATTCAGTTCTCTGTAATCCACATATGCCAGGAGCCATTTGGCTTTTTTACTGGCCACACTGGGGAATTGAAATGACTATGGGTGGGCTTTATAATATGCGCATTTTCCAGCTCCTGGAGGGTTTCTCCCATCTCTTTGTGCCCTCCTGGCAGTTTGTATTGTTTGGTATTAGTCACCCGCCAAGGCACAGGCAAAGCTATGGGCGGGTGCCTAGCATGTCCCCTCAGAACTGCCTTCACCACATGTACTCTCAGTCTGAACTCACCTGCAACCATAGACCCTACAGGATATCACTCCCCAAAATATACTCAGGGATAGGAGATATATACACAGTATACTCTTTTGGGGGTAGATGCCCTATTCCCAAAGGGATTTTGGCTTTTTTCACTCTGATAGCCTTTCCCCCTGTATCCATCTATGATAGTGGGGGTCCCAGGGAACCACTCAGGTTTACTATGAATCAGTGAACATTCAGCCCCAATGTCCACCAGACCCAGGACATGTTGTATGTTCACTGGGGGCCAATGGATAGCTATTTCAACATGTGGCCTCTGGTCCCCCCCTGGTCCCTTAGGGCAGATCCTTTGACCTTCCCCTCAGTCAAACCGTGCTCCCCAATCATCTTTATGTGTGGGCTCAGGTGAGATTTGCTCGTTCTCCAGCAGGAAGTCTTGCAAACACACAGGCCAGACTCGTGGCTCTGTCTCTGATCTCTGCCTCTTTGGTCTTAATGGCTGGAACTGCTGCTCTGGTTTCAGCTGTTGCCATAGCTCTAGTAAGATCCTATTTGACTTCCCATCTAATTTCCTTCCATCTACTCCTGCCTGTATTAAATCAACCCACATCTGGGTCCTCGAAACCTTATGGGGCCCTGTAAATTCTTCTTGTGAGTAACAGATCTTATCTCTTTCTGGGTTCTCATTGCTTCAGTCTCTCCTAAGTCAGCTACTTGTACGTGTCACCTTGCTTATCGGATGCCCTAAGAGGGGGGAAAGAATGGCCACTAGAGACCCAAAGAGGGATGTATGAGCTGTTTGAAGTACAATATTTCTCATCCCAGTAGTGAAAATCTCTTCATATGGGCCATAATTCTCTGGACTATAGATCGCATTTCTCATGCCTAGCTCTCATAATACCTGTTGGAGCTCAGCATACATCTGCCATCTAACAGGAGAGGATGGTAGATCACCAGGATTGGGCCACACAGCACGAAGTGCAGCCATGAGCCAATCGAGGAGGGTGTGACTCCCTGGGGTCTGACGTGTATTTTGTAATCACTGCCTCAAGGAAGGCTGCACTGTCAGGGAAGACAGCTTTCCCATCTCTGACCCCGACAGAACAATTCCATCCACCCCTAAGTCCCACAGACGCAGGAGCCAAGCTGATATTGACTCTGAGGGCTTTTGCCTAAACTGGGAGCCCAAGTCCACCAGCTCAGCCTGAGTAGAGGGGCGGACCTTAGAGTGCACCACGACCTGGGGAGGGGGCTGCTCCTCTCCTTGGGGAACCTTCAGCTGCTGGGTCTTTATTTTCTTTACAACCACTGGCTGTGCTTTCAATACAGGAGGGGCCTGTGCCTCGGCACCACCTCTTCATCCTTCCCCAGCTCCTCCATTTCTGGGGCTGATGGCACCTTTCTCTCCCCTCCCCCTAGGGCCTCCTCTGCTACAACCTTTACCTTTTCTACTGTGCCTCGCTGCAATGCTAGCTCAGTCTTCAGAAGGTCTCTTACCTTCACCTCAATGCTTCGCAGCTGACGTTCTTGTCCCACCTCCACCTGTGCTTCCCTCAGAAGTTTGTCTTTTCCTTCATGGCCTCTTCCTCCTTCAGAACACCTGGCAGCGCTGCCATCTCATTCTGTAAAGAATTGTTTACCGGTCCAATGGCACCTTGCTGCTGGCATTCTCGTGCTGCCTCCTGTCTTATCAATGCCATTTCCTTCTTCAGGGCATGCACAGAAGTTTGCAGCTCACGTTCTCTTGCTGCCATTTCCTGGGTCTCTTCTGTACACCTTTTTAATACTGTGAGAAGCAGCCAACCCACAGTCCCCGCTGCCTCACGGGCACTCTGCTTCTCTAAAGACCTACTTACTATACCAAGGGCCACCCCTACAGCCTCAGGTGTCACCTCCACTTGCCTCCAGTCCTGGGGTGGGGCCCAGTCCTCTAGGAGGCAAGCCACCTCAGACCACATACCCATTGGGGGACAATCCACTGTCTCCCCATTCACACGGGCCACCCGCTGAAGCACCCCTCCCATAAGGGGAGCCTGTCTTTTCCCTTGGTCAACAATGAACCCTGCCAACTTTTGCCAGTTGTCTTGCCAATGGATTTCAGCCCCAGGCAAGTTCACTATGGATTCAATGTGACCAAAGAAATCGACAGCAAAACGTTCTTTGGGGTGAAAGGGTTTATTACCCAGTTTGTTCTCCTGGCGGTACGTTGAGCACCAGCATCTCTGCCTCCGCCCAGAGCATGGGGCCGAGCTCTCTATAGCACAATAATAGCTTATTGCCTAAAGGTGTGGAACCAGTAGGCAATCAACAGGCCAGTTACATCATCAGGTGGTTTACGGTCAGTGAGTATCCTCGCCATAGCAACCGCAACTTCCCCACACTTGCCAATGAGTTTCAGCCCCAGGCACATTCACTGTGTATTCAATGAGACCAAAAAATGACAACCGAACATTCTTGGGGTGGAAGGGTTTATACCCAGCTTTATTCCCACAGTGGCAGGTCAACACTAGAATCCCATCCACTCAGAGCGAGTCCGCATGCAACGAGCCAGTCTCTGCCTCTGGGCCTCTCTGCCCCCGCACCCGTCTCAGTCTCTGCCACCACTCCAGTCTCTGCTCTCTTGCAGCCATGCAGCCCTGCAGCTATACCACCATGTCGTCCAGAGCACTGGGCAGAGCTCTTTTACAGAGTCGATAATAGCGTATTGCCCACACATGTGTAGTGAGCTAGCTGATTGGAGCCAGGTGAGAATCCTGGCCACAGGAACCCTCACTTTCTCCACATAAGTACCCCTGAAAGCAGGACAATTGAGATACAGAATATTTCCATCACCCTCAGAACATTCCTGGTGCCTCCCTCTGCCCCTGGCTCCAGCAACCACTGATCTATTTTCTGTTAGCAGAGATCAGTTTGAATTTTCTAGATTTTATGTAAGTACAGTTATGCCAAGTGCATTTCTTTGTGTCTAGCATCTCTCACTCAGCATAATTATTTTGCTATTTATCTACATGGTTTGTTAATATTTATTACCAAGCAGTTTTCTATTGTATGGTGTGGATAAAATGAGAGTTCCTGTGGCCAGGATTCTCACCTGGCCCTGGTTGACTAGCTCACTGCACACCTGTGGGCAGTACATGGCTGTTGACTTTATATAAAGAGCTCCACCCAGTGCTCTGGGCGTGACATGGTGGCACAGCTGCAAGGCTGCAGGAGAGCAGAGCAGAGGCTGGAGTGGTGGCCGTGCCAAGGGCAGAGGCCCAGAGGACAGCTGTGCGGGACTCCCGGCTGTGCAGAGAGGCCCAGAGGACAGCTGTGCGGGCAGAGGAGCCCAGACACAGAGACCTGCTTGCTGCATACAGACTCGCTCTGAGTAAAAGGGATTTTAGTGACTGACCTGCCACCTGGAAATAAAGTTGGGTATAACCCTTTCACCCCAAGAACAGTTTTAATGTCAATTTCTTTGGTTACATTGAATCCATAGCAAACTTGCCCGGGACTGAAACCCATTGGCAAGACATGGACATACCACATTTTGCTTATCAGTTCCCCTGTTGTTTTGTCATTTATGTTTTTTCCAGTTTTTGAGAATTGTGAATAAGCAACAAACATTTGTGGATGAGTCTTTATGGGTACATATATTAGTTTTCTACCTCTGCTGTAACAAATTACCACAAATTCAGTGCTTAAAACAATACCCATTTATTTCCTCACAGTTCTTAGGTCAGAAGTCTTGATACAACATGGTTCAACTGGGTGCTCTGCTTAGGGTTTTATAAGGCTGAAACCAAGTTATTGGGCATCAGGCTCTGTAGGGAGGGTCCATTTGCATTTGTTCCCTTGAGGCCTCATTTCCTTGCTAGCTCCCAGCCTACACCAGCCTATTTTCTTAGATTCTGCCTTCTGGTCCTTGCACATGGCCACCTACCTCTCAAAGCATCAAAGATACATCAAACCTTTCTTATGCTCAGAAACTCCCTGACTTCTCTCCTGCTGTATCTCTTCTGCCTCTAGCTGGAGGAAGTTCTCTGCTTTTAAGGACTTGTGTGATTGGATTTGGCCCATCTGTCTAATAAAGGATAGTCTCCCTAAGTTAAATCTTTGAAACCTCTCTTGCTGTATTCATAGGTTCCAGGGATTAAAGTGTGAACATCTGTGAAGGCCGTTCTGCCTACCATAGTATATATATTATACATTTTCTTGGGTAAATCCTAAAGTGGAATGGCTGGGGTGTATGGAAGTGAGTATTTAATTTACAAACAAAACCAAACAAACAAAAACGACGAGTTTTCCAATTTGGTTATACCATTTTATATTCTCACCAGCAGTTTATGAAAGTTCCTTTAGTTCCATATCCTTGTCAGCACTTGGTATTTTCGGTCTTCTTATTTTAGACATTTAAAATATGTAGTGGTATCTTGTTGTAGTTTTAATTTACATTTCTCTGATGACAAATGATGTTGTCTTGCTTTAGGGTTTCAGCCCCGGACAAGTTCACTATGGATTCAGTGAAGCTGAGAAATGACAATGGAACTTTCCTGGGTAAAAGGGTTTATCCCCAGCTTTATTCTCCTGGCAGTAGGTCAGGCACTAGAATCACATCCAGCAGTCTGCAGGCCTGTAATCCACCTCCACCCCCCACTTCCACCCAGAGCTCTGGGCAGAGCTTTTTATGTAGTGATTCAGTCAATAATAGCTTATTGCCTGCGGGTGTGGGAGCAGTAGCCTAGCAGTAGGCCGATTACATCATCAAGTAGTTTAGGGTCTGGTGAGGATCCTTGCCATAGGAAATTCCATTCTCTCCACAGATGTTAAGCATTGTTTCATGTGATTATTGGCCACTTGTATATTTTCTTTTATGAACTCTCTGTTTAAATATTTTGCCCATCTTTCTGGTTGGGTATATATCTTCCTATGTCTCCTTTAAAGATTCTTTACATATTCTGGGTTTAAGTTCTTTGTGAAATATATGTTTTATGAACATTTTATCCCAGTCTGTGACTTAACCTTTTCATTTTGTTAGAGTGACTTTACAGGAGTAAAAATTTTTAATTATTATAAAGTGTAGATTATTTTTTCTTTTATAGTTCATGCTTTTTGTATCCTAAGAAATCTTTGCCTACCCTAAGGTTGTAAAGACTTTATCCTTTGCTTTTCTCTAGAATTTTTATTGTTTACAATTTTACATTTAGGTCTGTGACCCATTCCTAGTTAATTTTGTGTATGGTATGAGTTAAAGGTCAAGGTTGTTTTTTTCTTATAGATGCCCAGTAGCTCCATTTGTTGAAAACTTTCTTTTTCCTTACTGAATTGCCTTGCCATTTTTGTCAAAATGCAATTAATAGATAGGTGTGGGTCTGTTTCTGGACTCTATATTCTGTTCCATTGTTCATTCCTTGGCCACTACCTCCTTGTTCTGATTATTGCAGACTATATACTATGAGCTCATATCAGGAAGTGTAAATCCTCCAATTTTGTTTACCTTAAGAAAAATTGCTTTAGCTATTATAGGTCATTTCCATTTCCATGTGCAGTTTTAGAATTAGCTCATCAAATTCTACAAAAAAAAAATCTTACTGGAATTTTTATTGAGATCTATACTATAGATAAGCCTTGAATCTATAGATGAGTTAGGGGAGAATTGATATTTCTACAGAATTGAAACTTCCAATCCAGAAATGGTATATTTCTCCATTTATTCAATGTTCTGTAGTCTTCATTGTCGAAGGTTGCATGTCTTTTGTTATATTTACTCCAAAGTATTTTATATTTATTGATGCCACTTTAAATGATATTTCTAAAATTTAATTTCTAATTGTTTCATGCTAGTATCTCTAAATATAATTGATTTTTGTATATTATCCCTGTATCCTTTGACCATGCTAAATTCCCTCATTAGTTCTAGCAGTTGTTTTCTAGATTCTTTAGAAGTTTTTATGTAAACAGTCACATAATTTCAAATAGAAATTTCTTCTTCCTTTACAATATTTATGTATTTTATTTTTATTTATTGTTTTAATTGAATTTCTTTTTATTTTGTTTTTATTTACTTATCTTCTTATTGCAATGACAGGAACTACCTGTGCAATATTGAATAAAAGTGTCAGGAGCAAGTGTTTTTACCTTGTCCCAAATCTTAGAGCAAAATGTTCAGTATTCACCATTAAGGATAATTTTAACTGTAGGATTTTTACAGGTGTCTTTGATCATGTTGAGGAAGTTCCCCCTTTATTTCTAGTTTGCTGAAAGTTTTTAAAAATCATTAATAGATGTTAAATTTGCCATGTGATTTTTCTACCTTCACTGAAATGGTCATTTTTTTTTTCTGCTTCATTCTGTTTATACAGTGAAGTACATTGATTAATATTTAAGTTTTAAATGTGTTTGTCAGATTTTGGCATTAGATTTTGCTGGTTTCATAAAATTAGTTGGAAAGTGTTAACATCTTCTTCTATTTAGGGAAAAGGTTTTTGTAAGGTTGGTGCAGTGAATTCCTTCAAAGTGTAATAGAATTCACCAGTAAAGCCGTTTGGTGGAGCTTTCTCTGTTGGAAAGTTTTTAACAACTAATTCAATTGCATTAGTAGGTATGTAGAACTATTCAGATTTTGTTACATCTTGTGTTAATTTTAGCAAGTTGTGTTTTTTAAGGAATTTGTTCATTACTCTCTTTTTATTTTGATCAGTCTAGCTAGATGTATATCAAGTTTGATAATGTTTCCAAAGAACCAAAATAAACATTTGTGGAGGGAGTATGAGCCCAACCCACAGTTAAGAGCCCAGTCTAGCGGGCCCTGAAGCTTAAAGCAGAGCCACCCAGCATAGCCCATCCCTGGTTAGCCAATTTCCAGCCAATCCACAGATACTGGAGTGAGAAGAGATGATCACTGTTTCAAGAAACTGAATTTTGGAGGTGGTTTGTTAAGCAGCTCTAGCTGACTGTTACAGTTTATAGGTAATGTACTTTATTTAATCAGTTCCCTACTGATGGGCATTTAGCAAAGTGAACTATTCCAAGCCAATCTTGGCTCATTTTTAAAAGCATTTCCATAAGATTTATTTCTAGAATTGCAGAGTCAAGGGGTTTGTACATTAAAAAAATTTAAATAGCATTCCTAAATTACGTTCACCAAAGCTATGCTGATTCATATTCCTGCCAGAATCTATTTTTCCTCACACTTTCCAACACTGGAGGTTAAAATATTTAATTTTTATGACTCTAACATATGAAATAAATACTTATTTAAATTTTAATTTCCCTGAACATTAGAGAGATTTAATAATTTTCTATATACGCACTGGCCATTTATATTTTTTTTCTGAATTGCCCTTTCATGTTCTTTGTTTACTTTTATAATAAGTACTTTGAATTTTCCTAATTATTTATAGGAGATTCCTATATATTCTTCATATTAATCTTTTATCTGTTAAGAATATCACAAATATTTTAATTTAGGCTTCTTTTTAAATGTACTATCTTTTGCTAGAGAGAAGTTTAATGCACTGTTAAATCTGTGAACATTTTTCATTAAGTCTATTAGATTGATTTGCCTAAGAATGCTTTACCATTCAGAAAATATTTTTAAATTCTATCATATTTTCTTTTATCATGTTGTCTCACCTGAGGGTTTCAGCCCTGGGCAAGTTTATTCTGGATTTGGTGAGAACAAATAACAAGAACGGAACATGTTTGGGGTACAAGGTCTTACACCAAGCTTTATTCTTGTGATGGCAGGTCAAGTGCTAGAATCACTCTGCCTCAGGGCAAGTCTGCATGCATCAAGTCTGTCTCTGCCTCTGGGCCTCTCTGCCACCTTGCAGCCAAAGAGTACTTGGTGGAGCTCTTTATATAGAGTCAACAATAACTCATTGCCCACATATGTGCAAATATGCACCTGTGAACATTGCATGTGTACAGTGGGCAAGTAGACTAGGATCAGGTTAGGATCCTGGCCATGGAACTTCCATGTTCACTACACTCCACCCCTCCAGGATTCTTGCCTCACAATCTGTGCACCCTCAGTCTTTTGCAATGGTCCCTGTGCAAGAAAGGTAGAACATTGTAACCAAACTCTAGAACAACAGAGGCTACAATATACAAATAATAACAAAAATTATGATAATAATAGCTTCAACAATTCTTCCATGGTTTATACTTGTAGTTATATGAGGGAGGCAGCATGAGAATACCAGCACTGGAAGTTGTGGTCCAAGGACACTTCAGCCTTCCCTGCAGTGTCCTAATTATTTATTTCAAAGGGAAATACATTCAAGTTTTGCCTCTACTAAGAGCAGAAAAATTTAAAAGGAAGGTACCACAATGATAGCTGCCTTCATATAGAAATTCCCCATTGCTGGGGATGTATCCAGATGAAGCTGCTGGACAGGACAGGATTTCCCAAGCCAGATCATGAAACCACCTGGGAGCTTGTTGAAATAGAGAGATCCTGGCTCATCAGGTCTGGAGGACAGCATAGGAGCTTTTTTTTTTTGTAAGTTATATAAAATTTAAAATTTGACTGGATATTGGGTGTTATAAGGCATTATTAATGGCCCACAGATACATGAAAAAAATGTTCAATATCACTAAACATCAAGGAAATTCAAATCAAAACCACAGTTAAATATCACCTCACTCCTGTTAGGATGGCTATTACCAAAAAACAAAAGATAGCAAGTGTTGGTGAAGATATAGAGAAGTTGGAACTTTGGTGCACCATTGGTAGAAATGTAAGTGGGGCAGTTGCTATGGAAAAGAGAATGGAGATTCCTCAAAAAACTGTAAGTAGAACTATCATATGAGCCAGCAGTCCCATTGTTGGGTATTCATCCAAAAGAATTAAAATTGGAATCTCAAACATATATCTGCACTCTCATGTTCACTGCAGTATTATTCATAATAACCAAGATGTACAAACAACCAAAATGTCTAGCCATGGATGAAGGAAAAAAGAAATACATTTAATGAAATATTCAGCTTTTTTAAGAAAAGGGAATTCTATCATATGCAACACTGGATGAATCTGGAGGACATTATAATAAGTGAAGTAAACTGGTTACAGAAGGACAAATACTGTATGATCCCACTTAAATGAGGAATCTGAAATAGTCAAACATAGAAGCAGAGAGCAGAATGGTGGTCGCCAGGGGCTGGGGGTGGGGGCAGGTGGAGGAAATGGGGAGTTGCTGTTCAACAGGTATAATTATGCAAGATGATTAATTTCTAGAGATCTGCTGCTTAACATTGTGCCTATAGTTAATAATACTGTATTGAGAGCTTAAAAATCTGTTAAGGGGGTAGATCTCATGTTAAATGTTTTTACCACAATTATAGAAAATTAATTCCTATATTTTTTCTTCGATGTGATGATATTTTGGTTATATTTTTACAAGGAATCTTTATCTTTTAGAGATACATGCTATTTAAATTTACAGGTAGAAGGATATAATGTAGGCGATCTGCTTCAAAGTAACCAGGTGAGGAGGCCCTAGATGGGGGTACAGATGAAACAAAATTGATTTGCCATAATTGATCATTGTTGACTGGGTGATGGAAAGGTGGAGTTCATTATGCTGTTCTACTTTTTGATTGGTTTGAAATGTTCCGTAAGGATAAAAAAGCTCTCAGGTGATGCTGATGATCGGCTGGAGATAGGAGATAGGAACCACTGGTGTGGCTGATTTGCAGTCTGTTTCCCAGTTATTATTCTCTGATCCTCCACAGGGCAGCAATTGGGTCATGTTTCCACTCCAGCTGGAGGGAGTCAGGAGTCCTGAGATTCATTAGCAGGAAAAGGATCTGGAGGAAGTTTTCCAATACAAATTTAGTACATGCCATCATCTGACTTGCATTCAACCGGGAATAGCATTTCGGATCAAGGTTTCATTGTCCCTAAAAGAAGCAGTTTCTTTTCCCATAAAAAGATAGGAAGAAACCTCTTATTATTTTAAAAACTAAAATAAATAAAAATTTGTTTTAGTTCATTTATTTATTCAACAATTATTTAATGAATTCCTACTCTGTGCCAGGCATTATGCCAAGTTCTACTGAAATGGTTCTCTAAGTATGGCATATAGATCCCTGGGGGTCCCTGAGATCTTTTTCAAAGGGTTGAAAAGGTAAAAAAAAATGTTTACAATTTGTAGTTAATTACAGGAATACTATGTTACTTGCCTTTTAAACTCTTTTGTTATTTGCATTGATGGTACAAAAACAATTGCAAATAAAATTGCCACACCTTGGCATTCTCAAGCCAATGGCCCAAGCTGTATGAGTAGTCATTGTATTTTTCATACCACTAATTCATTATCAAAAAAAAGGGACTTTCACTTAAGAAAGTCTTTAATGAAACAGAAAAAATTATTATTAAATTTCATTCATTGAGTACTCATCTTTTTAAGACTCTGAAATGAATGTAGAGTATACATAGAGCAATTCTACCACATCTGGGGCATGATGGCTATCTCCAGGTCAAGCACTGTGCAAGTGTTTGAGTTGTTAGCTGAACTAATTGCTTTTTTTCATGGAGTCCCATTTCCAGTTGAAAGAGTCCTAGCACATAAAACTATGGTTATTCAGATGAGTATTTGGTATACATTTTCTCAAAAATGAACAAAATGAGCCTGTCACTTCAAAGAAAGCAACTGGAAGTATGTGTGGCAGTGACAAAATTCTATATTTTGAGTTAAACATTAGCATTTTGGGAAAACTTGTATCTACCATCATGAGCTTGACAGCTTCTCAATATTTAAAGACTTTTCTGATGAGATCAGTAGTGATATTAAAGAATTTGATTTTTAATATTATATAATAACATCAACATCTGGAAGCTCTCCATAACTTAGTGAACTAACTAATTCCACATGACCAGTGCATTGATATACAAAATCCATTCAAAGTGCAAGATGGATTTTACACAGCATTTCTGCTTTCCCCAGGATATAGAAAGTGGGAAATAGCATTGTTCCCACCCTAACCAAAAGGAAAAGTGAGGTAATTACAAACTCAGTAATGTTCTTGATTTATCAGACAGCTGAGGCTGCAGGACAGTCAAGTAGCCTGAAATCTAAGGAAAGACAAGAGCCTCCAAGGGGAAATGGGATGTGGACACTAGCTCACCTCTAGCTCAGTTCTATACCATGTAAGAGAGAAAAAGAAATCAGCTATAATTTTTAGCAAATTGCTAGAGCTTGAGTGTGGACTAGTGTAAGAATATAGAACCCTGGACACTGTAGATTCAAGGGGAGTTTCTATAAGCCTCCAGCAGGTGCTTATGAGAAGGCCTAGAGGCAGAGCACAACAGAGAATGCCACCTTCAGTGGCACAAGCCTGGAGAATAGGATTGGCCAATCTTACAGGAAAGGCATAGAATACCATCCAGACCTTTCTTCCCTACTCCCCTGTGGACCAAAAACCCCAGCTGCTAAAGGGAAGAGGAGAAGGATCACTGAGAAAGCTTTACCTCTGAGACCCAAGGACACAGCAAGTACTGAGTAATGAGCAACAGTTTCTGTTGATGCAGAGTGCCAAAAATGTGGGCACCCCCTCTGTAACTACGGGGGAAAATCCCAGGGCAAAATACCTTTGAAACCAAAATCAGGCAAAGGGAGAAATAAAGTGGGAGAAATCCATTTATTGCTTACAAGCAGTCATACACTTCTGCTCTCCCATGTTTCTTGCTACCTGGCTGCAGAAGAAGGGACCCTACCCAACCTCTCAGGTCCAGATATGCCCTCGGAAGTCCTGGGAAGATGGCAGTGTGAGCAGGGCAGCGGAAATCTCCTCCCAAAACTATACAAATCTTTAAAAATACAGCAAATACAACTACCAAAAGACAGACCAGAATTCACAGGACAGCACACAGCCTGCATCTGGACCTGAGAGGACTCGGCACCCTGCGAGGCAGGTAAGATATGGAGCCACATCCTGGCAGGACCTGAGCACTCCCCCACCCCAGCATACCAGCAGGAGGAGAGGATTCAGAGTTGGGAGGGAGTGGAAGTACCGGCCCACGAAATAACCAGCCTCGGTGATCTGGGCCGGGAGCACTGACACACATTGCGCAGTGCATTGAATATTGGAGAGGCAGAAGGTGCAGGTTTTGAGCTGGGAACGCGCCCAGGTCCGTGCAGCTGGTGCCCTGGGACAAGAGAAAAGCACGCACTGTTTTTAGCGGTCTTGGAGAGGTGGAGGGCCCAGTGAGGGAACATGATCACCCGGGCACGCTCAGCCCAGCGGGGTGGGAGTCCTGAGGAATTTCGGACCCCTTGGCTGGTGACTGGGAAAAGGTAGCCACACTGAAACTTTATACAGAGAAAAACAGCCTCCCATTTGTTCCCACCCTGGCCAGAGCTACAAAAAGCAGCACGGCCATGGCTGCAGAATAGTGGGGCAACAGCGCCACCTACAGCATCCTTACAGAATCCACTCCCAGTGGGTGTTTTTTTTTCCCGTTCTTTTCTTTCTTTTCTTCTCTTCCTTCTTTTTTTTTTAAGTCTTAAAGAGTCCAGCTGACATACGTGGCACCTACCAGCGACCACTTCTATCGAAATGAAAAGACAGAGGAATATGGTACAGACAAAGATCACCCAGACCCAGACAACACCTGAGAGGGAACCTGAAGGGATGGAAATGCAGAATCTTCCTGGAAAACAATTCAGAATAAAAGTCATAACCATGCTGATGGATCTACAGAGAAATATGCAAGAGCTGAGGGAGGAAATGAGGGAAGTCAGGAAAGACAATGCAGAAATGAGACAAGCCATCGACGGGCTTAGCAGCAGACTGGATGAGATACAAGAGACTGTTAATGGAATAGAAATCAGAGAACAGGTATACAGAGAAGCTGAGGCAGAGAGGGATAAAAGGATCTCTAGGAATGAAACAATATTAAGAGAACTGTGTGACCAATCCAAAAGGAACAATATTCACATTATAGGAGTACCAGAGGAAGAAGAGAGAGAAAAAGGGATAGAAAGTGTCTTTGAAGAAACAATTGCTGAAAACTTCCCCATGGTGAGGAAGGAAATAGTCTCACAGTCCACGGAAGCCCCCAGATCTCCTAACACAAGGGACCCAAGGAAGACAACACCAAGACACATAATAATTAAAATGGCAAAGATCAAAGATAAGGACAGAGTATTAAAGGCAGCTAGACAAAGAAAAAAGATCACCTACAAAGGACAATGCATCAGACTATCATCAGACTTTTCAACAGAAACCTTACAGGCCAGGAGAGAATGGCATGATATATTTAATGTAATGAAACAGAAGGGCCTCGAACCAAGAATATTGTATCCAGCACGATTATCATTTAAATATGACAGAGGGAATAAACAATTTCCAGACAAGCGAAAGCTGAGAGAATTTGCCTCCCATAAACCACCTCTACAGGACATCTTAAAGGAACTGCTCTAGAGGGAAGCACTCCTAAGGCTAAAAAGATGTCACCAGAGAAAATAAAATCATAGCAAAGAAAGCAGACTGTCCAAATACTAACTAAAGGCAAAGAATAAAACACCTAGTATATAAAGAATGGAGGAGGAAGAATAAGAAAGGAGAGAAATAAAGAAACACCAGACTGTGTTTATAATAACTTAACAAGAAACTTAAGTTAGATTGTTAGACAGTATAGAAGCAACCCTTGAACCTTTGGTAACCACGAATCTAAAGCCAGCAATGGCAATAAGTACATATCTATCAATAATCACCCTAAATGTAAATGGACTGAATGCATCAATCAAAAGACACAGAGAAATAGAATGGATAAAAAAGCAAGACCCAACTATATGCTGCCTACAAGAAACTCACATCAAACCCCAAAATATACACAGACTAAAAGTGAAGGGATGGAAAAAGATATTTCATGCAAACAACAAGGAGAAAAAAGCAGGTGTTGCAGTACTTGTATCACACAAAATAGACTTCAAAACGAAGAAAGTAGCAAGAGATAAAGAAGGACATTACATAATGATAAAGGGGTCAATCCAACAAGAGGATATAACCATTATAAATATATATGCACCCAACACAGGAGCACCAGCATATGTGAGACAAATACTAACAGAATTAAAGGAAGAAATAGACAGCAATGCATTCATTTTAGGTGACTTCAACACACCACTCCAAAGGACAGATCAACCAGTCAGAAAATAAGTAAAGACACAGACGCATAAAACAACACACTAGAACAGATGGACCTAACAGACATGTACAGAACTCTACACCCAAAAGCATCAGGATACACATTCTTCTCAAGTGCACATGGAACATTTTCCGGAATAGACCACATACTAGGCCACAAAAAGAACCTCAATAAATTCAAAAATATTGAAATTCTACCAACCAACTTCTCAGATCACAAAGGTATAAAACTAGGATTAAATTTCAGAAAGAAAACAAAAAGACTCACAAATACATGGAGACTTAACAACGTTCTCCTAATTAATCAATGGGTTAATGACCAAATCAAAACAGAAATCAAAGAATATATGGAGACTAATGACAACAACAACACAAAGCCACAACTTCTGTGGGACGCAGCAAAGGCAGTTCTAAGAGGAAAATATATTGCAATCCAGGCCTATTTAAAGAAGGAAGAACATTTCCAAATGAATAGTCTAAAGACACAATTACTGATATTGGAAAAAGAAGAAAAAATGAGGCCCAAAGTCACCAGAAGGAGGGACATAATAAAGATCAGAGAAGAAATAAATAAAATTGAGAAGAATAAAACAATAGAAAAAAATCAATGAAACCAAGAGCTGGTTCTTTGAAAAAATAAACAAAATAGATAAACCCCTTGCCAGACTCATTAAGAGGAAAAGAGAATTTACACACATAAACAGATTCAGAAATGAGAAAGGAAAAATAACGACAGACCCCACATAAATACAAAGAATTATAAGAGAATATTATGAGAATCTATATGCTAACAAGCAGGAAAACCTAGAAGAAATGGACAACTTCTTAGAAAAATACAACCTTCCAAACTGACCAAACAAGAAACAGAAAAACTAAACAGGCCAATCACCAGCAACAAAATTGAAGCGGTTATCAAAAACTACCCAAGAATAAAACCCCCAGACCAGAAGGATTCACCTCTGAATTCTACCAGACATATAGAGAAGAAAAAACACTCATTCTCCTTAAAGTTTTCCAAAAAATAGAAGAGGAGGGAGTACTTCCACACTCATTCTATGAAGCCAGCATCACTCTAATACCAAAACCTGGCAAAGACCTCACCAAAAAAGAAAACTACAGACCAATATCCCTGATGAACATAGATGCAAAAATACTCAACAAAATATTAGCAAACGGAATTCAAAAATACATCAAGAGGATCATCCACCATGATCAAGTGGGATTCATCCCAGGGATGCAAGGATGGTACAACATTCGAAAATCCATCAACATCATCCACCACATCAACAAAAAGAAGAACAAAAACCACATGATCATCTCCATAGATGCTGAAAAAGCATTTGACACAATACAGCATCCATTCATGATTAAAACTGTCAACAAAATGGGTATAGAGGGCAAGTACCTCAACATCATAAAAGCTATATATGACAAACCCACAGCTAACATCATACTGAACAGTGAGAAGCTGAAAGCTTTTCATCTAAGTTCGGGAACAAGACAGGGATGCCCACTCTCTCCACTGTTATTCAACATAGTACTGGAGTCCTAGCCACAGCAATCAGACAAAACAAAGACATACAAGGCATCCAGATTGGTAAAGAAGAAATCAAATTGTCACTATTTGCAGATGACATGATATTGTACATAAAAAACCCTAAAGACTCCATTCCAAAACTACTAGAACTAAATCTGAATTCAGCAAGGTTGCAGAATACAAAATTAACACACAGAAATCTGTTGCTTTCCTATACACTAACGATGAACTAACAGAAAAACAAATCAGGAAAACAATTCCATTCACAATTGCATCAAAAAGAATAAAACACCTAGGAATAAACCTAACCAAGGAAGTGAAAGACCTATACTCTGAAAACTACAAGACACTCCTAAGAGAAATGAAAGAGGACACTATCAAATGGAAATTTTTCCCATGCTCTTGGCTAGGTAGAATAAATATTGTCAAAATGGCTATACTACCTAAAGCAATCTACAGATTCAATGCAATCCCTATCAAAATACCAACAGTTTTCTTCAATGAACTGGAACAAATAATTCCAAAATTCATATGGAACCACAAAAAACCCCAAATAGCCAAAGCAATCCTGAGAAGGAGGAATAAAACAGGGGGAATTACGCTCCCTGACTTCAAGCTCTACTACAAAGCCACAGTAATCAAGACAATTTGGTATTGGCACAAAAACAGAACCACAGACCAGTGGAACAGAATAGAAAATCCAAACATTAACCCAAACATATACCATCAACTAATATATGATAAAGAAGCCTTGGATATACAATGGGTAGATGACAGCCTCTTCAGCAGCTGGTGTTGGAAAAACTGGACAGCTACATGTAAGAGAATGAAACTGGACTTCTGTCTAACCCCATACACAAAGGTAAACTCAAGGTGGATCAAAGACCTGAATGTAAGTCATGAAACCATAAAACTCTTAGAAAAAAACATAGGCAAAAATCTCTTGGACATAAACATGAGCAACTTCTTCATGAACATATCTCCCCAGGCAAGGGAATCAAAAGCAAAAATGAACAAGTGGGACTATATCAAGCTGAAAAGCTTCTGTACAGCAAAGGACACCATCAGTAGAACAAAAAGACATCCTACAGTATGGGAGAATATATTCATAAATGATGTATCTGATAAGGGGTTGACATCCAAAATATATAAAGAACTCATGCACCTCAACAAACATAAAGTAAATAATCCAATTAAGAAATGGGCAGAGGACATGAATAGACACTTCTCCAAAGAAGAAACTCAGATGGCCAACAGGCACATGAAAAGATGCTCCACATCGCTAATCATCAGAGAAATGCAGATTAAAACCACAATGAGATATCACCCCACACCAGTGAGGATGGCTAACATCCAAAACACAAACAACAACAAATGTTGGCCAGGATGTGGAGAAAAGGGATCCCTCCTACACTGCTGGTGGGAATGCAAATTAGTTCAACCATGGTGGAAAGCAGTATGGAGGTTCCTCAAAAAACTCAAAATAGAAATGCCATTTGACCCAGGAATCCCACTCCTAGGAATTTACCCTAAGAATGCAGGAGCTCAGTTTGAAAAAGACATATGCACCCCTATGTTTATCGCAGCACTATTTACAATAGCCACGAAATGGAAGCAACCTAAGTGTCCATCAATAGATGAATGGATAATGAAGATATGGTGTATATACACAATGGAATATTATTCAGCCATAAGAAGAAAACAAATCCTACCATTTGCAACAACATGGATGGAGCTAGAGAGTATTATGCTCAGTGAAATAAGCCAAGCTGAAAAAGACAAGTACCAAATGATTTCACTCATGTGGAGTATAAGAACAAAGAAAAAAACTGAAAGAACAGATATGCCCTCTTTTACCACTGTAATTACCTATTGACATGGAGATGGACTACTTCTCTCCACCCCTTGGAAACACTGTTGATACAGAGATGCACTAAAGACAGGTAGGACATTCTGGAAATTCTGCAGTTTTACCCACAGCCCACTGCTCCAGAAATCTCACTTCACAATCTCCTAGTTCCCCATCTTCTGCAATGGCCCCTGTATGAGAAAACTGGAGAATTGTAACCAGACTCATAACATAAAATTATGACAGTCCTCAAGCCAGAGGATTCAGCTAGGTTCAAAATCCTATGCAGATTAAATCCACAACTGGGCCATTCCACAGGTGGTCAGTAGCTGAAAAGGTAGGGAGTTCAAAGCAATCATCCCGTGGCAGCTGCAACCAGGAGATGGGTCCAGGCCACGGGGACTGAAGAAGAAAATAACCTTAAGGGAGATAAGATATATGTTTGAATGACACCAGCATAGGGAAATCTTGTCCATCAGGTAGGATGCATGCAAAAGAGTGGTCCTGTGATAGGACAGTGGCAAGAATGGGATCTCAGCCTGGTCTAGTATACCAGACTTTCACCCCCATCCCTGTGGGAGTTACTGATGGGTCAATATATAGGCCTATGGGAGGTACATGCACTGGCCATGAAGATAAAACAAAACTTCCCCAGAAGATGCTGTTACCTTTCAGACGTTTTGGGTACATTACTGTGATCTTTGGGGGTCACTCTGCTGTTACTCCAGGAATACACAGGAGGCCAGCTTCCAGATCTCTTCCCCAATGTGCCATAAGGGCCAGTCATCACTGGTCTATGTGTTGAAATGTCCAGGGCCACATCCACTCAACAGTGTCTCTAGGGTTTAATGGAGTAGGAGCTGGCAGCAGGACATTGCTCTGCTGGCCATATCATGGCTTCAATAACTCCTTTTGGTTTGCACATACAGTTGTATAGGAAAGGCAGCAATGTGTGTTAGCATGTCCACAGGGGTCAAGGCTCCCTTTCGGGGCTTCTCATTCAAACACCGTAGCACTGTCCATAAATGAACTGATCAGTCCCATAGACTATTGGTGTCCGACTTCAGGCCAGATTTCAACAAACTGTTCTACCTCTCTAACATGCCTGCCCAGGTAGGGTTAAATGGTACATGAAACTTCCACTTTATTGCTAATTGCTGCAGCCATATAAATAATTACATTAAGTATAAATGATCTAAACACACCTACTAAAAGACTATGTCCACTTTACACAGCACAAGGTGGGCCAATGATGTTTAATGAAAAGTAATACAGAAAATTTATCTGTGTTTCCAGATTCCATACTGTAAGTGTCCTTTAAGAAACTATCACTTTTTGAGTTTTGGTATAGTGTCAAAGACTACCCACAATTGTCTGAAAGGCTATTAAAATATTCTTCCCTATTCTAATTACATATCTATGTGAGTCTGGATTTTCTTCATATTCTTCAACAGAAACAACATATGGAAGGAGATTAAATGCAGGAATAGATATGAGAATCTGGTTGTCTTCTCTGCAGCCAGACATAAAAGAGATTCACAAAAATGTAAAACAATGCCACTTCTCAGTACATTTTTAAATATTATTTTTTCGTGAAAAAATTTTTATTTATGCAAATATATCCTAGGTTTATTATTGTTATTTTTGAATGAATTAGTAAAAATACATTTAAATTCTGTTTTCACTTAGAATAAAAATCGATTGATAAAACCACATAAAACTGGTCTTTGGTATCCTCAATTACTGACAAGTATGTAGAGGGTCTGGGACCAAAATATTTGAGCATGCTGCCCTATGGAAAAACAGAGATGAATGAGGCAAAGAACTGGAAACTATTTACATTGTCATCAACATTATCTTCATCATCATGATGACCTACTGAATAATCCAATGATTCTGTTGTGCTCAGTTCTGCTGTGCTAAGCTCTTCATGCATCATCTCATTTAACCCTCACAAGAACTGCATGAGTACTGTCACTCCATTTTCCATGTGGGGAAAGTGAGGTTCAGAAAAGTTTAGAAATTTCTCAAGGTCCCACAGCTAGGAAGGGGTAGATTCCAGGTCTGCCTCATTCCAGGGCATCACTTATGCTCCGATCTTAGAGTAAGAGACAGGTATCTGTGGAGTTAAAGGTACCAGCTTCCTACTCATTTATTCATTCTTTTGTAAATATCAACATTAGTATGTGCCCTCTGAGCCTTAAAGGAACCTGTGTTTTGGGTAAAACAAACCATTTTTTTGGATAAACATTTCAGATGACACATACACACAAGTACACAAATATACCCCAAACCCTGGCATACTTGGATAGCCTCATTTCTCTGGAAAAGAAAGGACTCTGTGGGCCAAGCTCCCTAGGAGTTATGGGGGCCCCCATAGTGGAGTCAGGACCCCTTAAGCCCCATCAGAACTAGAGGGCATCAAAACGCTAAAGTGTATGGCCCTGACTTGTTCTTGGGCTCATTGTCCACTGAAGTTCCTAAGAGGAGCTAACCGAGCTGGCAGAAGATGCTGCAGGCCTGATTAATAAAGGGCCTGGGGTTCTTGTGGCAAGTTCTCTATGGCAGCTCTATTAAGCACAGTACTGACCACAAGAGGCACAACTGAGGGGAAGCAAAGCTTTGGAAAGAAATACACCCACCCCAGAAATCAGGGTGCTGCCAACAGCAGGTATATTCACGTGGAATTTCAACATCTTGAGGCCAGGGAACTTAAAATCCCTCTAAAGACAGGAGACACAGATCTGGGGAACAAATGGCCCTTTTTGGAGCCCCCAAAGCCAATGTGGTTCTTAAGCACTGCCCACAGCTTTTACCCAATGCCTCTATGTAGGGCCTGCAAAACCATTCCCCATTCCCCAGTGTCTCAGGACGGCTCCGCACACACCATTCCTGCCGGCCACCCTGCCCAGAATAGGAAGCAGGAAACTCAGTGCTCCCCAGAGAGCTACTCTGCACCTGGATGAGGGTCTGCACAGGTGGGTCTCACCCTGCAGACCACGCCTTTCAAAGCGTAGCAAGAGAGATGGTTTGGGTGTGTTACCAGCAAACTGTGTGGGTCCTTTTCTGCTTTGCTTTTTAATAACTCCTATTGCAGCAATGTTTCCTTTCTTCCTTTTGCTCCCTCTTTCTAAATATTGAGTACCTAAAAAACACTATTTCAGACCTGAAGCGTAGAAAAAACTGTACCTACCACCCTGCTAAAGAGAGAAAATACCTCTGTTCTAGAAGTCCTTGTACACCCACCCTGTTTCCATTCCTCCGCCTCCACATTAGTTATCCACTCTCCTGAATCACGTATCTTGTGGGAATGACTCTTCTGAACTTTGCCTCAGGTACACAGAGATCTCATTGAGTTTTGGCTATTTTTGATGTCTATAAATGGATTGATGCTCTGTATTCTACTACAACTTTTCTTTCTTCAACAATAGGAATGATTTTTTTTAATCCTAGAGGTTATATGTTTATTTTATTGTGGAATTAGGTAAAAATAAAACTACCAGGTGAATTCATGATTTGACAGCTATTATTGCTCAATTAAATCTTTACATTAAAAACATGAGTTGATTTAAATAAAAATACCAAGTACATAGTAATGTAGGTGGCAAGTGGATATGGCAAAAGAATGATAAAATTGGAATGCGAATAGCTGACTTTCAGAAAACAGGGTTTTAAATAAAGACAGATACATGTAAAATTGTTCTGGATTTTTGGAACAGGTCTGTGCTGGTGAAGTCCTTTCTGGACCCAAACACCTTGTCACAAGCCCTTATGGGCACAGGGAGAATGTGGTTGGGTCCATGCTTACTCCCTGCTCGCTTCAGGCCACTTTCAGCCAGCCAGCTAGCTTGGTGGCTTCTCGCCTCCCTGGTCTCTGTTCCCTGCCTGGGATTGTCCCCAAGCACGGGTCTTCTCCCAGCTCCTCTGTGCCTGGCCTAGGCTTGCTCTTGCAGCCTACCTTAGATCAAGTTCACTTCCTAGTACCTGGCCTCTGGCTCCGCTCCCCCTCAGGCGGTCGATTGCATTAATTGCCCCACAAATTACTCTCTGTACTGCATTCCAAGTCACTCTGTGATACGCTCTCGTTCCAACTCCGGGCACATCATGAAATCTGTGTTGGCATGCAGATTGAGGCTGCAGTGACAGTGTGCCAGTTCTTAGCCTAAGCCTCAAGAATCCCTGAGTGTCTGCTTACTCTCCTGTGCATTTCTGTCATCTCCAAGAGAAGAGTAAAGCCAGCTGGTCCTAGGAGGAAGCTGAGAGCCATGAGCCATGTGGAGCAGAGCTGATCCAGGTAAGATGCTCTAGCTAAGCACAACTGTCTTGCCAACTTTCAACCCTGGGCACGTTCACTTTGGATTCAATGTGACCAGAGAAATGACAGCAGAATGTTCTTGGGGTGAAAGGATTATACACAACTTTATTCCCATGGTGGCAGGTCAGTCACTAGAATCCTGTCCACTCAGAGCGAGTCTACATGCAGCAAGCTGGTCTCTGCCTCTGGGCCTCTCTTCCCATGCAGCCGTCCTCTGGACCTCTCTGCCCGCACAGCCGTCCCAGTTTCTGTCCTCAGCACTGCCTCTGCCCTGCTCTCCTGCAGCCTTGCAGCCGTGCCACCGTGTCGCCCAGAGCACTGGGTGGAGCTCTTTATGTAGAGTCAGTAACAATGTATTGCCCATACATGTGTAGTGAGCTAGCCAACCTGAGCCAGGTGAGAATCCTGGCCACAGGAGCTTTCATTTTATCCACAACAACCTAGAACAGGGTCCCAGGCCACCTGCAAAATCATGAATAGTAAGGAATTATTGTTCTTTTAAGCCATTGTGCTTTTGGGTGGTTTATTACATAGCAATAGGTAACTGATACATGGATAAGCAGCTCCTGGCACCCACCACTGTTCAGATGCTGTGCTCTACCCAGACTTAGAGTAGGAAATGTTTACATAAGTGGAACCAAGTCTTTCCCCACTTTACCAAACATGCTCCATGGTAGGGCTAATAAAATTAGCGCACCTAGTGCTGGGGAGAGGGGGCAGGGAGGCAAATAGAGCTCTTTTTGCTTAGTCCAGGGAGCAAGAGCAGCTCTCTTCTGCAAACTACATGTTCCTTACCATCTATTTCTCAGCAGACAGTCTGGTTAACTGGGGCTGGAGCTGAGGCAGTATAAGAGTCTCAGGATGTATTTCATCCCAGGGATGCTGAGTGAGGCCTGCCGATGTGCCCCTGCCCACGACAGAGAACTGGAATCCTCATGTCTGCTAGAGTCTAGGCCTCTCTGTGTCACAGGTGGGTATTCTTTGCAAATTCTTCCCAGGTGACACTGCCACTCTTCAGGTTCCTTGAAGATCACCTCCCTGGTGTTAACCTGGTCTTTCCTCAGAGGAAGTCATGCCCCTGAGGTGGTTTCAGGTGAGTTGAAGCTTGACTGTGTTACAGATTCTTATCCGTCCGAGTGCGGTGTGAGAGTTCTTACTTTAGCCACATTTTCGCAGGTGTTGGGTGCTTGCAGACTCATCTTCCATAATGACTTTACTCGTTTCTCCATAAGCAGAGGCAAAAATTATTTCCAGGGTCAGGAGTTCCTCATTATGGTTCCAGGTACTGACTGTATAAACAGATGTGTGTGTGGGGTGGGATTTTTGCTATTTTTTAGCCACCAGACTTTCATTCCCTGGTCTTAATGACCCCTTGATTTCCTTCTGGTGAATTTCCTCCCTCCCCTGCTGGAACCAGAGGGCAGGGCCCTCCCTCTCCCAGCCCGGTGACAGCCAGGGTCAGGCACTGACCAGAGTTCTCCTCCTCAGCCTGTGCCGGGGCTGTGGGCAAGTGATGTGCTGACTGAGGCGGCAGGGCTGCTGCAGGCTCGCCTCCTGGCTGGATGGCAGCTGTTTGAGCCAGGCAGCGCCCGGGCCTCAGTCTTCAGAACTCCCGTGAGGCCTCCCCTCCCTCAGCCTCCTGGTGCTCCCCAAGCCCCACTTCAGTTTTCAAGATGACCGCAACTGCATCAGCTTCCGAGCTGGCTAGCTGACCCTGCCAACCTCCAGAACTTTATGCCATGAAGTGTGGATGGTCCATTGGCAGCAAGAAAACAGCACCCTTGACTGCTAAGTACAATTATCAGAAGAGCTTAAAAAATCCCCCAAACCCAAGCGAGACCCAATGTCTTGCCATTGGGTTTCAGCCCTGGGCAAGTTCACTATGTATTCAGTGTGACTAAAGAAATTGACAGCAAAAAGTTCTTGGGGTGAAAGGGGTTATGCCCAACTTTATTTCCAGGTGGCAAGTCAGTCACTAAAATCCCATTCACTCAGACTGAGTCTGCATGCAGCAAGCCGGTCTCTGCCTCTGGGCCCCTCTGTCCTCACAGCCGTCCTCTGGGCCTCTCTGCACAGTCGTCCCACACAGCCGTCCTCTGGGCCTCTGTCCTCGGCGATGCCACCACTCCAGCCTCTGCTCTGCTCTCCTGCAGCCTTGCAGCTGTGCCACCGGCTCATGCCCAGAGCACTGGGCGGAGCTCTTTATATAGAGTCAATAGCAGTGTATTGCCCACAGGTGTGCAGTGAGCTAGTCAACCAGGGCCAGGTGAGAATCCTGGTCACAGGAACTCTCATTTTATCCACATCCAAGCATTAATATTCTTTCAAGCTCCCAATGTGTGGCCAAGATAGACTGCCACTACTGTGGACAAACCTAAGACTTGAGCTAGGGTAGCTCCATGAAATAACACTCCCACCCCCCGCCCCCAGCTTTCTTTTGCTCTTGTCCATTGGCCTCCATCCCATTCCTGGCCGATGATAGTGATTCATGTAAGCAGAAGGGACTTTAAAATCAGTGCTTTAGTCCTTGATACTTGACATGTTTGTTTATTTCTTTTTTCTTTTTTTTTAATAGTTTATTTTGGTATCATTAATCTACAATTACATGTGCAATATGTGGTGAATAAACTACCCCCTTCATCAGGTCCCCCCCACCAACCCCATTACAGTCACTGTCCATCGGCATAGTGAGATGCTATAGAATCACTACTTGTCTTCTCTGAGTTGTACAGCCCTCCCTGTGCCCCCCCAACATTACATCTGCTAATCGTAATGCTCCCTTTTCCCCCTTATCCCTCCCTTCCCACCCATCCTCCCCAGTCCCTTTCCCTTTGGTAACTATTAGTCCATTCTTGGGTTCTGTGAGTCTCCTGCTGTTTTGTTCCTTCAGTTTTTTCTTTGTTCTTATACTCCACATATGAGTGAAATCATTTGGTACTTGTCTTTCTCCACCTGGCTTATTTCACTGAGCATAATACCCTCTAGCTCCATCCATGTTGTTGCAAATGGTAGGATTTGTTTCTTCTTATGGCTGAATAATATTCCATTGTGTATATATACCACATCTTCTTTATCCATTCATCTACTGATGGACACTTAGGTTACTTCCATTTCTTGGCTATTGTAAATAGTGCTGTGATAAACATAGGGGTGCATATGTCTTTTTCAAACTGAGCTCCTGCATTCTTAGGGTAAATTCCTAGGAGTGGAATTCCTGGGTCAAATGGTATTTCTATTTTGAGTTTTTTGAGGAACCTCCATACTGCTTTCCACAATGGTTGAACGAATTTGCATTCCCACCAGCAGTGTAGGAGGGTTCCCTTTTCTCCACATCCTCGCCAACATTTGTTGTTCTTTGTGTTTTGGATGTTGGCCATCCTCACTGGCGTGAGGTGATATCTCATTGTGGTTTTAATCTGCCTTTCTCTGATGATTAGCGATGTGGAGCATCTTTTCATGTGCCTGTTGGCCATCTGAGTTTCTTCTTTGGAGAAGTGTCTATTCATGTCCTCTGCCCATTTCTTAACTGGATTATTTACTTTATGTTTGTTGAGGTGTGTGAGTTTTTTATATATTTTCGATGTCAACCCCTTATCGGATACGTCATTATGAATATATTCTCCCATACTGTAGGATGTCTTTTTGTTCTACTGATGGTGTCTTTTGCTGTACAGAAGCTTTTCAGCTTGATATAGTCCCATTTGTTCATTTTTGCTTTTGTTTCCCTTGCTTGGGGAGATATGTTCATAAAGAAGTCGCTCATGATTATGTCCAAGAAATTTTTGCCTATGTTTTTTTCTAAGAGTTTTATGGTTTCATGGCTTACATTCAGGTCTTTGATCCATTTTGAGTTGACTTTTGTGTATGGGGCTAGACAGTAGTCCAGTTTCATTATCTTACATGTAGCTGTCCCGTTTTGCCAACACCAGCTGCTGAAGAGGCTGTCATCTCCCCATTGTATATCCAAGGCTCCTTTATCAAATATTAATTGACTGTATATGTTTGGGTTAATGTTTGGATTTTCTATTCTGTTCCACTGGTATGTGGGTCTGTTTTTGTGCCAATACCATATTGTCTTGATTACTGTGGCTTTGTAGTAGAGCTTGAAGTCAGGGAGTGTAATTCCCCGTTTTATTCCTTCTTCTCAGGATTGCTTTGGCTATTCAGGGTCTTTTGTGGTTCCATATGAATTTTAGGATTATTTGTTCCCGTTCATTGAAGAAAGCTGTTGGTATTTTGATAGGGATTGCGTTGAATCTGTAGATTGCTTTAGGTAGTATAGCCATTTTGACAATATTTATTCTACCTAGCCAAGAGCATGGGAAAAATTTCCATTTGATAGTGTCCTCTTTCATTTCTCTTAGGAGTGTCTTGTAGTTTTCAGAGTATAGGTCTTTCACTTCCTTCATTAGGTTTATTCCTAGGTGTTTTATTCTTTTTGATGCAATTGTGAATGGAATTGTTTTTCTGATTTCTCTTTCTGTTAGTTCATCATTAGTGTATAGGAAAGCAACAGATTTCTGTGTGTTAATTTTGTATCCTGCCACTTTGCTGAATTCAGATATTAGTTCTAGTAGTTTTGGAATGGAGTCTTTAGGGTTTTTTATGTACAATATCATGTCATCTGCAAATAGTGACAATTTGATTTCTTCTTTACCAATTGGGATGTCTTGTATTTCTTTGTTTTGTCTGATTGCCGTGGCTAGGACCTCCAGTACTATGTTGAATAACAGTGGAGAGAGTGGGCATCCCTGTCTTGTTACCGATCTTAGATGAAAAGCTTTCAGCTTCTCGCTGTTAAGTATGATGTTAGCTGTGGGTTTGGCTTGACATGTTTATTTTGAAAGCAATGTAGGCGATTGAATGTGGAAGGGAAGCAGGGAAGGTCCCAAGGGTGAGAGTGTGAATAGGATTGCCAGATAAAACAGAGGAGGCCCAGTTCAGTTTGAATTTCAAATAAACAACAAATTTTTTTAGTATACATATGTTCCAGGTATTACATAGACATGCTAAAAAGTTATGTATTATTTATATGAATTCAAATTTAAGTGAGTGTTCTATATTTTAGTTTGCTAAATCTGGCAACCTTAAGTGTGAATCCGGGTGTAGGTGATATTTAAGCCTTAATTGGCAACATCTGTGGACTCCTGAATCCCTCAGCGGCAGAGTAGCAGGCACTTCAGAATTCCTCAGGTCATTCTCCTCACTGGCGGAAAGTGAGGCCTGTCTTGCCAAAGGGTTTCAGCCCCGGGCAAGTCCACTATGGATTCAGTGGGACCGAGGAATGACAATGGAACCTTCTTAGGGTGAAAGGGTTTATTACCTGGCTTTGTCCTCCCAGCAGTAGCTCAATAGGTCGAGCACTAGAATTATGTCTGCATCCAATAGTCTGCAGGTCTGTAATCCTCCTTTGTCTCTGCCTCCACTCAGAGCAGTGGGCAGAGCTCTTTATATAGTGACTCAGTCAATAATAGCTTATTGCCTATGGGTGTGGAAGTAGTAGCCCAAGCAGTAGGCCAATTACATCATCAAGTAGTTTAGGTTCAGTTGAGGATCCTGGCCATAGGCACTTCCATTTTCCCCACAAGGCCCCAAGACAGGAAGTAATTAGCACAAAGTAGGCAGGTCTTAACTTGCACAATACTGAGATAACTAGACCCCATGCAAATTGTCCTTTTTTGCATCAATAAACATTTGCATGCACGTTTTTGTGTCAACAGACATTTTCAAATCAGTTAGGTAATGCCTGAAAATGATTGCTATGTTATATAAGTCTATGTTTAGCTTTGTGCAAAGCTGCTAAACTGTCTTCTGAAGTGACTGTACCATTTTGGATTCCTAGTAGTAAGAGACAGTTCCACTTACTCCATATCCTAGCCAGAAATTGGTATGGCCAACCTTTTTGGATTGTAGTCATTCCAATAGGTGCATAGTAGTATCTCATTGTTCATTTGTAGTCCCCTAATGACAAATGACATTAAGCATCTTTTTATTGCTTATTTGCCCTCTGTATACTTCTCTGGTGAAGTATATGTTCAGAGCTTTTGCCCATTTTTAAATTGGGTTGTTTTCTTATTGTTGAACTTTGAGAGCTCTTTATATATTCTGGATATAAATCTTTCATTGGCTGTGTGATTTGAAAATGTTTTCTCTGAGTTTGTGGCCTGTTTTTTCATTCACTTAATTGTAGGACAAATGTTTTTAATTTTGATAAAGTCTGACTTGTCAATTTTTTTCATTACTAAACCCAGGTCACACGGATTTTCTCTTATTTTTCTTCAAAGTTTTACAGTCTAGTTAACATGTGTGACTTATTTTGGGTTAATATTGTGTTTGTGAGGTACGCGTCGAGCTTCTGTCTTGCCAATGGGTTTCAGCCCTGGGCAAGTTCACTATGGGTTTAATGAGACTGAAGAATGATAATGGAACGTTCTCGGAGTGAAAGAGTTTATACCCAACTTTATTCTCATGGGGCATGTCAATCACTAGAATCCCATCCACTCACAGCAAGTCTGCATGCAGCAAAGCGGTCTATACCCCTGATCCTCTCTGGGCTTTGCATGCACGTTTTTGTGTCAACATACATTTTCAAATCAGTTAGGTAATGCCTGAAAATGATTGCTATGTTATATAAGTCTATGTTTAGCTTTGTGCAAAGCTGCTAAACTGTCTTCTGAAGTGACTGTACCATTTTGGATTCCTAGTAGTAAGAGACAGTTCCACTTACTCCATATCCTAGCCAGAAATTGGTATGGCCAACCTTTTTGGATTGTAGTCATTCCAATAGGTGCATAGTAGTATCTCTTTGTGCATAGTAGTCCCTTTCTGCAGTGCTGCCACCACTCCAGTCTCTGTTCTCCTGCAGCTTTGTAGCCACCCAGAACACCGGGCGGAGCTCTTTATATAGAATCAGTAACAATGTATTGCCCATACGTGTGTCGTGAGCTGCCTTACCTGGAGCTGGATCACCAGTCTGCCAGCCCCTCCTTTGCTCATTTGAGTAAAGGTCTGGCTCCTGCAGTTCTCTGAGTGTGCACTCTCTGGCCTCAAGCCTCAGGATCTCATTCTAACAGATACAAGTAGCCCAGCCAGTTGAGACATGCACACTGCAGTAACTGGGTGGTGGACTATGGCAGTCAGCTCTCTGTGCTCTGAAACTCATCACCAAGACGGTGCTTACCAGCTTAAAACTGGGTAGGACAGTGATACTAAGTCAGGCCCATTCTTGGGAAATGTGGAACTCCTTTGATGGCCGACTTTGGCTTGAGGACTCTTCAATGGTCTTGCTGAACTTTCCTTAGAACTGCACTGCAGTCTTAGAGCTTCTAGCCAAACTTCTTTCTTTTCCTCTTACCTTCACCTGGGGTCACACTTACACTGCGGGCAAAAGGTCTTGCGATCTCTTCTGGTTCCCACCCCATTTTCCCTCACAAGTGTTTCCCCTAATACATTTTTTACACATTGATCTTGTCTTGGTATCTTTTTCTCAGAGGATGAGGTCTAACACTGGGGTTGGGGGTCACTCTGCAGGTATAACAGAAGCAGATTCCTGGAGAAGGGGCTGTGGTTTGGGGAAGCAGAGACCTTGAACAACCCAGTCACTTGCTGGTGAATGACAGAATCAGATTGGATCACATATGTGGGGAAGTTGGGGTTCCTATGGGGAGGATCCTCAATGAACTTAAACCACCTGATGATGTCACTGGCCTGTTGCTAGGCTACCGCTTCCACACCTTGAGGCAAAGAGCTATTATTGCACTATATAGAGAGGTTGGCCCAGTGCTCTGGGCAGAGGCAGAGACGGTAGTGCTCGACCTACTGCCGGGAGAACAAGCTGGGTAATAAACCCTTTTACCCCAAAGAACGTTTTGCTGTCAATTTCTTTGATCACATTGAATCCATAGTGAACTTGCCTGGGGATGAAGCCCATTGGCAAGACAATTGGAGTAGTCGGCAGGATTCATTGTTTACCAAGAAAAAAGACAGGCTGCCCTTATGGGAGGGGCGCTTCAACGGGCTGTCCCTGTGAATGGGGAGACAGTGGATTGTACCCCAATGGGTATGTGGTCTGAAGTGGCTTGCCTCCTAGAGGACTGGGCCCCACCCCAGGACTGGAGGAAGTGGAGGTGACACCTGGGGCAGTAGGGGAGGCCCTTGGTATAGTAAGTAAATCCTTTGAGAAGCAGAGTGCCCATGAGGTAGCGGGGACTGTGGGTTGGCTGCTTCTCACAGTATTGAAAGGTCTACAGAAGAGACTCAAGAAATGGCAGCACAAGAACGTGAGCTGCAAACTTCGGTGGATTCCCTGAAGAGAGAAGTGGCATTGGTGAGAGAGGAGATTGCACAAGAACGCTGGCAGCAAGGTGCCATTGGAGAGGTAAACAATTCTTTACAGAATGAGATGGCAGCACTGCCAGGTGTTCTGAAGGAGGAAGAGGCCATGAAGGAAAAAGACAAACTTCTGAGGGAAGCACAGGTGGAGGTGGGACGAGAATGTCACCTGCGAAGCATTGAGGTGAAGGTAAGAGACCTTCTGAAGACTGAGCTAGCATTGCAGCGAGGCACAGTAGAAAAGGTAAAGGTTGTAGCAGAGGAGGCACTCGGGGGAGGGGAGAGAAAGGTGCCATCAGCCCCAGAAATGGAGGAGCTGGGGAAGGATGAAGAGGTGGTGCCGAGGCACAGGCCCTTCCTGTATTGAAAGCACAGCCAGTGGTTGTAAAGAAAATAAAGACCCAGCAGCTGAAGGTTCCCCAAGGAGAGGAGCAGCCCCCTCCCCAGGTCGTGGTGCACTCTAAGGTCCGCCCCTGTACTCAGGCTGAGCTGGTGGATTTGGGCTCCCGGTTTAGGCAAAAGCCCTCGGAGTCAGTATCAGCTTGGCTCCTGTGTCTGTGGGACTTAGGGGTGGATGGAATTGTTCTGTTGGGGTCAGAGATGGGAAAGCTGTCTTCCCTGACAGTGCCACCTGCCTTGACGCAGTGATTACAAAATGCACATCAGACCCCAGGGAGTCACTCCCTCCTTGACTGGCTCATGGCTGCACTTCATGCAGTGAGACCCAATCCTGGTGATCTACCATCCTCTCCTGTTAGATGGCAGACATATGCTGAACTCCAACAGCTGCTACGAGAGCTAGGCATGAGAAATGCCATCTATAGACCAGAGAATTATGGCCCAGATGAAGAGATTTTCACTACTGGGATGAGAGATATTGTGCTTCAAATGCCTCTCACATCCCTCTTTGGGTCTCTAGTGGCTATTCTTTCCCCTCACTTAGGACATCCCATAAGCAAAGTGACATGTACAGTAGCAGACTTAGGAGAGGCTGAAGCAATGAGAACATGGAAAGAAATAAGGTCTACTACTCACAAGAAGACCTACAGGGCCCCATGAACATTACAAGGACCCAGATGTGGGTTAATTTAATACGGGCAGGAGTAGATGGAAGGAAATTAGATGGGAAGTCAAATAGGATCTTACTAGTGCTATGGCAACAGCTGAAACCAGAGCATCAGTTCCAGCCATTAAGACCAAAGAGGCAGATCAGAGACAGAGCCACAAGTCCCACCTGTGTGTTTGCAAGACTTCCTGCTGGAGAGGAAGCCAACCTCACTTGAGCCCACACAGGAAGGTGATTGGGGAACATGGTTTGACTGAGGGGAAGGTCAAGGTATCTGCCCTGAGGGAGCAGGGGGGACCAGAGGCCACATGTTGAAATAGCTATCCACTGGTCCCCAGTGAACATACAATGTGTCCTGGCTCTGGTGGACACAGGGGCTGAATGTTCACTAATTCATGGTAACCCTGAACAGTTCCCTGGGACCCCTACTATCATACATGGATACAAGGGGAAGGCTATCAGAGTGAAAAAAGCCCAATTCCCTTTGGGAATAGGGCATCTACCCCCAAAAGAGTATACTGCGTATATATCTCCTATCCCTGAGTATATTTTGGGGAGTGATATCCTGCAGGGTCTATGGTTGCAGACCACTGCAGGTGAGCTCAGACTGAGAGTACGTGTGGTGAAGGCAGTTCTGAGGGGACATGCTAGGCATCCGCCCATAACTTTCCCTGTGCCTGGCGGGTGACTAATACCAAACAATACAAACTGCCTGGAGGGCATAAGAGATTGGAGAAACTCTCCAGGAGCTGGAAAAGTTGGGTATTGTAAAGCACACCCATAGTCCTTTCAGTTCCCCAGTGTGGCCAGTAAAAAAGACAAATGGCTCCAGGTGTATGACTGTGGATTACAGAGAACTGAATATAGTTACACCCTTTATGCATGGTGCTTGCAGGCTTGATGGATACCCTCAGCCATGAACTAGGAACATACCATTATGTGGTAGATCTTGCTAATGCCTTCTTTTCCATTGACATTGAGCAGGAAAGTCAGGAATAGTTTGCCTTCATGTGGGAAGGACGGCAATGGACTTTCACCATCCTCCCACAGGGATACCTCCACAGCCCCACCATCTGTCATGGACTTGTAGCCCAGGACTTGGCTACATGGAAGAAACCACCAACAGTGCAGCTGTTCCATTATACTGATGATGTCATGCTCACGTCTGATTCTCTTTCAGATCTAGAAGGTGCAGCACCTAGACTGCTGCTACATTTACAGGAGAAAGGATGGGCTGTGAACAGCACCAAGGTTCAGCGACCTGGTTTGTCTGCCAAATTCTTCGGGGTCGTCTGATCAGGTAAGACCAAAGTTATACCAGAAGCAGTTATAGATAAAGTCTAGGCCCTTCCTACCCCCACAAGTGTAGCATTGCTACAGGGGTTTCTGGGTGTTCTAGGCTACTGGAGAGTGTTTTTCCCGCACTTGGCACAAATTTTGAAGCCCTTATACTGGTTGGTACGAAAGGGCATCAGGTGGGACTGGGATGAGACATGTGCATCTGCCTTTACTGCAGCAAAATGCGCAGTCAAGGCCGTGCAGACCTTGAGTGTGATAGACCCATCAAGGCCCTGTGAGCTGGACGTTCATGTCACTGAAGACGGTTATGGCTGGGGTCTCTGGCAGCGGCTTGAACGAACTCGCCAACCCGTTGGATTCTGGTAACAACTCTGGAAAGGGGCAGAGGTATGATACACTTTGATAGAAAAACAACTGGCTGCTGTGTATCACGCCTTGCTGGCTACAGAACCCATCACTGGAATGGCCCCGACAAAGGTAATAACCCCCTATCCCATCTTGGGGTGGGTACGAGACTGGACCTAAAAGCCAAGGAGTGGTGTGGCACAAACACCCACACTAGCCATGTGGGGTGCTTACCTCCAGGAGCGTAGTGCCCTCTCTAGTAGCCCTTTGAGTGAAGAACTCCCACGTGTGTTGGGGCCGGTGACATATACTAGTGAAAAGCAGAAAGAACTTGGTTTTAAACCATTAGTAGCAGAGATTCCCTATCGGGAGGGAAGAGCCCCTACACCCAAAGATGCACGGTACACAGATGACTCCAGCTGTGGGAAGTCCCCAAAATGGAGGGCCATAGCTTTCCATCCTAAGACTGAGACAATATGGATGGAAGATGGTGAGGAGAAGAGCAACCAATGGGCCGAGTTGCAGGCTGTGTGGCTTGTGATCAGCCAGGAGCCCTCCCCTATAGTTGTCTGCACTGACAGCTGGGCGGTCTATCGGGGCTTGACCCTGGGGCTGCCAAACTGGTACCATGCCAACTGTCTGGTTGGTCACCAACCCCTTTGGGGGCAAGAACTATGGAAGACTCATGGGCCTGTGGTCAGACTAAAATAATTACAGTATACCATGTGACAGGTCACCTGCCACTGGCATCCCCAGAAAATGATGAAGCAGATAAATTGTCCCAGATACGTTGGTTAGAAGGAAAGCCTGCCTCTGATGTAGGCCAATGGTTACATCAGCGCTTGTTGCATGCGGGGCAAAAGACAATGTGGGCTGTAGCCTCTTGGTGGGGTTGCCTTTGACCTTTGAAGAAGTTAGTAGAGCTCAGCAGGAGTGTGTCATATTCTCCAAAAGGGACTTACACAGAGTTCCATAGCAACATGGACAATAGCTAAGGGGACTATATCCCTCGTCAGGTGGCAGATAGACTATATTGGGCCTCTACCTGTGTCAGAAGAATATCGGTATGCTATGACTGATGTGGACACAGCTACTAGACTTCTGGCTGCTTTTCCCACCCATTGTGCAGACCAGCAGATGACCAAAAGAGTCCTGGACGTCACTTTGCTGCCTATGTCAGACCACAGGTAATTGAAAGTGATCACGGCACCCATTTTACTGGACAAACACTGCAAGAGTGGGTGTGACAGCTGGGACTCAAATGGAAGTTTCATGTGCCATACAATCCTACCACAGTAGGCATGATAGAGAGGCACAACGGCTTGTTAAAATCCAGACTAAAGGCAGATACCAATAGTCTGCAGGGATGGTCAGTCCGCTTATGGACCGTGCTGTGGCATTTGAATGAGTGACCCTGAAAGGGAGCCCTGAGCCCCGTAGACATGTTAACACATATGGCTGCCTCCCCTATACAACTCCAAGTACAAACCAAGGAAGAATCACTGAAGCCGAGGTTCGGCCACCAGAATAACATCTTGCTGCCAGCACCAACTGCACTGAACCCTGGAGACTCCATTGAGTGGACGTGGCCTTGGACCTTTTGACCCATGGACCAATGATGGCTGGCTCTCCTGGTACCTTGTGGACCAGGCCTGGAAGCTGGCTTCCTGTGTATTCCTGGAATAACAGCAGAGTGGCCACCAAAGTTCACAGTAGTATATCGTGAACGGCCAGAAGTTAGGAGCATCTTACTGGGGAGTTTTGTTTTATCATTATGGCCAGTGCATGCACCTCCAGTAGCACTATATATAGGCTCTTCGGTAACCCCCATGGGGAAGGGAGTAAAAGTATGGTATACTGACCTGGAAGGGACCACTTTCCTGCTATAGTCCTATCACAGGACCACCCTCTTGCATGCATCCTACCTAATGGACAAGATTTGCCTATGTTGGTGGCATTAAAACAGTGTCTTATCGTCCCTAAAGTCTTTGTGGATTGAGAACTTCCTCTGGCTTGAGGATTATTGTAATTTTTGTTACCTGTATCAAAATCTTGCTGTATCTTAATTTTTCTTATCTCTTAGTTGTTGTTATCCTCTGTTGCTATTGTGGAATCTGGATACAGTGCTCCCACTTTCTTGCACAGTGTCCATTGCTGAAGATTGTAATCGTGTAGATTGTAAGGCCAGAATCCTGGATGGGTGGAGTGTGGGGAAGTTGGAGTTCCTGTGGCCAGGATCCTCACTGAACTTAAACCACTTGATGATGTAACTGGCCTGTTGCTAGGCTACCACTTCCACACCTTTAGGCAATAAGCTATTATTGTGCTATATAGAGAGCTCGCCCCAGTGCTCTGGGCAGAGGCAGAGATGCTAGTACTCGACCTACTACCGGGAGAACAAGCCAGGTAATAAACCCTTTCACCCCAAGAACGTTTTGCTGTCAATTTCTTCCGTCACATTGAATCCACAGCGAACTTGCTTAGGGCTGAAGCCCATTGGCAACACAACATACCTCCATTCTTGGCTTCTCTATTCCCCTAGACTAATCCCATTCAGAATTGGAAATATTCAGAGAAACCTCAGGGCCTGAGGTGGGTGGTGGTGTGGGGGATAGAACCTCCAGCCATCAGTTCCAAACCTAAAATCTCAGTTTGCTAATTAAATGGCCTGATGTCTCTCCAGAGGGTTTCATCCCCAGGCAAATTCACTCTGGATCCACTGAGACTGAACAACAACTGAATGTTGCGGGTAAAAAGTCTTATACCAAGTTTTAATCTCAGGTGGCAGGTCACGTACTAGAATCACATCTACCTTTGGCAAGTCTGAAATCTGTCTGCATCTCTGCCTCTAGGTAGAGTCCTGGCAGAACTCTTTGTAGAGTACCAGCAACAATAATGGCTCATTAACAACAGGTGTGTAAGAATTAGCCTAGCAGGTAGGCCAACTACATCATTATGTAGCTTAAGGTGAGGCGAGAATCTTGGCCATAGGAACTTCCATTTTCCCTACACTCAGCTCACCATCTTTGCCAAGTTCCTATGAGTACATGAGGTATCACAGACATTTGCTTGATTTCTGGCCACCGAGCATCCCTCCCTCTTCTTTGGGAACCAGTGCCTGATTGGTTCAGGACTGGGCATGTCACCCAGCTAGAGCCAATGGGATGGCTTGAGCCTTTGTTGGAAAATTGTGAGACTGATGGTTCTCTTTCTTACTCTAACCAGGGAGAGTTCCTCACTTGACTGTAGGGGTTAGGAGTCTGGAGCTCCCAGAGACCTGAGAATGATATAAATGTGGCAGAGAGCAGGGCTCAGAGAAGAGAAAGCAAACCAAGTGTTGTGGTTAAGCCACTGAATCAAGCCACACCTGAAGCAGACACATTCCTGAACTTGCCAGTTATAAGGGCCAATAATTTGTCTTTTAAATTAAGTCATTTTGAGTTAGGTTTTATAAACCATTTGCAACTCAATGAATCCCAACTGACACAAGCATCTGATCACCCATGAAGTGGATTTTAGGACTCTCATATTCTTCTTCTGGTCTTACATATCAATATATGGTTGGCTAACTTCTACACCAGGAAAAAGAGTAAGTTTAAAACATAAAAAAATTAAAAAGGTAAGGAGAGTGGAGTATAAGAACAAAGAAAGAACTGAAGGAACAAAACAGCAGCAGACTCACAGAACCCAAGAATGGACTAACAGTTACCAAAGGGAAAGGGACTGGGGAAGATGGGTGGTAATGGAGGGATAAGGGGGAAAAGGGGGCATTACGATTAGCACACATAATGTAGCATGTGGGGGGGATATGGGGAAGGCAGTGTAACACAGACAAGACAAGTAGTGATTCTATAGCATCTTACTACGCTGATGGACAGTGACTGTAATGGGGTATGTGGTGGGGACTTGATAATAGGGGGAGTCTAGTAACCATAATGTTGCTCATGTAATTGTACATTAATAATAGCAAAAAAAAAAAAGGTAAGGAAAATCCACACTCCTGGGGGCCAGCAGCTCTTGTTGAAAGCCTAATAATTGTAGTGAGCATTTGAAGTTTTGTCCCCATAGCATCCTCACCTGTTTCCTTAGATTTTTCTTAAGGGAAACACCTTCTCCTACCTGTGGTTGACTCATCCCCTCCTCTTGGGCTCTAGGTGTGGATAATTAAGCCAGCTGATCTAAAAAGAGAGAGGCACCTTCTTCCCACTGAGTTTACTAAATCAGTGTAATGATGAGTTGGAATGTTGGGAGTTTTTCATGGTTTTCTTGCCACCACATATGAAGAAACTGCTTTAGAAAAAGTCAGTTGAGAAGAAAGAGCAAATACAAGAAGGAGAAAGATATTTATGATGCTATGTATCTAACTACAGGATGTAGACTTAACACTATCACTGAACTTTTAAGTTACAAAAGGCAACAAAGCCCCTGATTCTTCCTTCCTTCTTTCCTTTTTTTTTGGTGGTAAAATATACATAACATAAATTTACCATTTTGGCCATCCTTAAGTATAAAATTCAGTGGCATTAAGTTCATTCACAATGTTGTGTCACCACTAGTTCCAGAACTTTTTCATTACTCAAAACAGAAACTCTGTAACTATTAAGCAATAACTCCCATCTCCCTTTCTCTCCAGTACTTGGTAATCTCCAATCTATTTTCTGTTTTTATAAATTTACCTGTTTTAGATATTTCACATAAGTGGAATAATACAATAATTGTATTTTTAGTTTCTGGCTTATTTCACATGTTTTCATAATTTCATATTCATTTTATATTATCTCATGTTTTCAAGACTCGTCAATGTTGTAGCATATATCATAACTTAAATTTCTCTTTATGGCTGAGTAATGTACATACATGTATGTACACACACACACACACGCACACACAATATAAACACACCGCATTTTGTTTATCCATTCATCTGCTGGTGGAAACTTGAATTTCTTTTTTTCACCTTTTGACTACTGTGATTAATAATGCTATGAATATAGATATACAAGTGTTTGAGTCTGTTTTCAGTTATTTGGGGTGTATATCTAGGAGGGGAATTGCTGGATCATTTGGTAATTATATGTGTTTAACTTTTTTAAAAATAATTTATTTTGGTATCATTAATCTATAATTACATGTGCAATATTATGGTTATTAAACTACCCCCTTCATCAGGTCCCCCCACCAACCCCATTACAGTCACTGTCCATCAGCATAGTGAGATGCTACAGAATCACTACTTGTCTTCTCTGAGCTGTACAGCCCTCCCCATGCCCCCCCAACATTACACCTGCTAATCATAATGCCCCTTTTCACCCCTTATCCCTCCCTTCCCACCCATCTTCCCCAGTCCCTTTCCTTTTGGTAACTATTAGTCCGTTCTTGGGTTCTGTGAGTCTGCTGCTGTTTCGTTCCTTCAGTTTTTTTCTTTGTTCTTATACTCCACAGATGAGTGAAATCATTTGATACTTGTCTCTATCCACCTGGCTTATTTCACTGAGCATAATACCCTCTAGCTCCATCCATGTTGTTGCAAATGGTAGGATTTGTTTTCTTCTTATGGCTGAATAATATTCCATTGTGTATATGTACCACTTCTTCGTTATCCATTCATCTACTGATGGACACTTAGGTTGCTTCCATGTCTTGGCTCTTGTAAATAGTGCTGCGATAAACATAGGGGTGCATATGTCTTTTTCAAACTGAGCTCCTGCATTCTTAGGGTAAATTCCTAGAAGTGGAATTCCTGGGTCAAATGGTATTTCTATTTTTAGCTTTTTGAGGAACCTATATACTGCTTTCCACAATGGTTGAACTAGTTTACATTCCCACCTGCAGTGTAGGAGGATTCCCCTTTCTCCACATCCTTGCCAACATTTGTTGTTGTTTGTCTTTTGGATGTTGGCCATCCTAACTGGTGTGAGGTGATCTCTCATTGTGATTTTAATTTGCATTTCTCTGATGATTAGGGATGTGGAGCATCTTTTCATGTGCCTGTTGGCCATCTGAATTTCTTCTTTGGAAAGTGTCTGTTCCACTCCTCTGCCCATTTTTTAATTGGCTTATTTCCTTTTTGTTTGTTGAGGTGCGTGAGCTCTTCATATAATTTGGATGTGAACCCCTTATCATATATGTCATTTATGAATATATTCTCCCATACAGTAGGATGTCTTTTTGTTCTACCGATGGTGTCCTTTGCTGTACAGAAGCTTTTTAGTTTGATATAGTCCCACTTGTTCACTTTTGCTTTTGTTTCCCTTGTCCAGGGAGATATGTTCATGAAAAAATTACTCATGTTTATGTCCAAGAGATTTTTGCCTATATTTTTTTTCTAAGAGTTTTATGGTTTCATGACTGACATTCAGGTCTTTGATCCATTTTGAGTTTACTTTTGTGTGTGGGGTTAGACAATAATCCAGTTTCATTCTCTTACATGTAGCTGTTCAGTTTTGCCAACACCAGCTGCTGAAGAGGCTGTCATTTCCCCATTGTATATCCATGACTCCTTGATCGTATATTAATTGACCGTATATGCTTGGGTTTATATCTGGCCTCTCTAGTCTGTTCCACTGGTCTATGGGTCTGTTCTTGTGCAGGTACCAGAACAGTGTTGATTACTGTGGCTTTGTAGTAGAGTTTGAAGTTAGGGAGCGTAATTCCCCTGCTTTATTCTTCATTTTCAGGATTGTTTTGGCTATTCAGTCTTTTGTGCTTACATATGAATTTTAGAACTATTTGCTCTGTGTCATCGAAGAATGCTGTAGGTATTTTGATAGGGATTGCATTGAATCTGTAGATTGCTTTAGGCAGTATGGCCATTTTGACAATATTAATTCTTCCTATCCATGAGCACAGCAAGTGTTTCCATTTATTGGTTTCTTCTTTAATTTCTCTCATGAATATCTTGTAGTTTGCAGAGTATTAGTCTTTCACTTCCTTGGTTAGGTTTATTCCTAGGTATTTTATTCTTTTTGATGCAATTGTGAATGGAATTGTTCTCCTGGTTTCTCTTTCTGCTAGCTCATCATTAGTGTATAGGAATGCAACAGATTTCTGTCTATTAATTTTGTATTCTGCAACTTTGCTGAATTCAGATGATAGATCTAGTCATTTGGGAGTGGATTCTTTTGGGTTTTTTATGTACAATATCATGTAATCTGCAAACAGGGACAGTTTGACTTCTTCCTTGCCAATCTGGATGCCTTTTATTTCTTTGTGTTGTCTGATTGCCATGGCTAGGACCTCCAGAACTATGTTGAATAAAAGAGGGGAGAGTGGGCATCCTTGTCTTGTTCCCGATCTTAAAGGAAAAGCTTTCAGCTTCTTGCTGTTAAGTATAATGTTGGCTGTGAGTTTGTCATATATGGCCTTCATGATGTTGAGGTACTTGCCCTCTATACCCATTTTGTTGAGAGTTTTTATCATGAATGGATGTTGAATTTTGTCGAATGCCTTTTCAGCATCTACAGAAATGATCATGTGGTTTTTGTCCTTCTTTTTACTGATGTAGTGGATGATGTTGATGGATTTACGAATGTTGTACCATCCTTGCATCCCTGGGATGAATCCCACTTGATCATGGTGGATGATCTTTTTGACGTATTTTTGAATTCAGTTTGCTAATATTTTGTTGAGTATTTTTGCATCTATGTTCATCAGGGATATTAGTCTGTAATTTTCTTTTTTTGTGGTGTCTTTGCCTGGTTTTGGTATCAGAGTGATGTTGGCCTCATAGGATGAATTTGGGAGTATTCCCTCCTCTTCTAATTTTTGGAAAACTTTAAGGAGGATGGGTATTAGGTCTTCACTAAATGTTTGATAAAATTCAGCAGTGAAACCATCTGTTTCAGGAGTTTTGTTCTTAGGTAGTTTTTTGATTACCAATTCAATTTCTTTGCTGGTAATTGGTCTGGTCAGATTTTCTGTTTCTTCCTGGGTCAACCTTGGAAGGTTGCATTTTTCTAGAAAGTTGTCCATTTCTTCTAGGTTATCCAGTTTGTTACCATACAATTTTTCATAGGATTCTCTAATAATTCTTTGTATTTCTGTGGTGTCCATCATGATGTCTCTTTTCTCATTTCTGATTCTGTTTATGTGTGTAGATTCTCTCTTTTTCTTGATGAGTCTGGCTAGGCGCTTATCTATTTTGTTTATGTTCTTGAAGAACCAGCTCCTGTTTTCATTGATTCTTTCTATTGTTTTATTCTTCTAAATTTTATTTATTTCTGCTTTAAGCTTTATTATGTCCCTCCTTCTACTGACTTTGGGCCTCATTTGTTCTTCCTTTTCTAGTTTTATTAATTGTGAGTTTAGACTGTTCATTTGGGATTGTTCTTCTTTCCTGAGGTAGGCCTTTATTGCAATATACTTGCCTCTTAACACAGTCTTCATTGCATCGCAGATTTTGTGGTGTTGAATTATTGTTTTCATTTGTCTCCATATATTGCTTGATCTCTGTTTTTATTTGGTCAATGATCCATTGATTATTTAGGAGTATGTTATTAAGCCTCCATGTGTTTGTGGGCTTTTTTGTTTTCTTTGTGTAATTTATTTCTAGTTTCATACCTTTGTGATCTGAGAAGCTGGGTGGTACAATTTCAATCTTCTTGAATTTACTGAAGTTCTTTTTGTGGCCTAGTATATGATCTATTCTTGAAAATGTTCCATGTGCACTTGAGAAGAATGTGTATCCTGTTGCTTTTGGATGGAGTGTTCTGTAGTTGTCCGTTAGGTCCATCTGTTCTAGTAAGTTGTTGAGTGCCTCTGTTTCTTTACTTATTTTCTGTCTGGTTGATTGACTGTCTTTTGATGCATTAAAGTTTTTAATTTGGATGAAGCCAAATTTACCTATATTTTCCTTTTGTTGCCTGTCTTGCCAATGGGTTTCAGTCCCAGACAAGTTCTCTATGGATTCAATGTGACCAAAGAAATGACAGTAGCACGTTCTTGGGGTGAAAGGTTTATACCCAACTTTATTTCCACAGTGGCAGGTCAATCACTAGAATCCCATCCACTCAGAGCTAGTCTGCATGCAGTAAGCCAGTCTCTGCCTCTGGGCCTTTCTGCCACCATGGGAATCTCAGTGTCTGTCCTTGGCGCTGCCACCACTCCAGTCTTGTCTCTTTTCTCCTGTAGCCTTGCAGCCGTGCTACTGTATTGCCCAGAGCAGTGGGCCGAGCTCTTTATATAGAGGCAGTAATGATGTATTGCCCACATGTGTGTAGTGAGTTAGCAAACCACGGCCAGGTGAGAATCCTGGCCACAGGATCCTTCACTTTATCCACATTGCCTATGCTCTTTTTTGTATTATGTATAATAAATTGCCAGTTCCATGATGATGAAGATTTACCCCTATGATTCCTCTAAGAGTTTAACAGTTTTTGGTCTTAGGTTAAGTTTTTGATTCATTTAATTTTTGTACATTGTGAAAGGTAAGGGTCCATCTTCATTCTTTTGCATGTGGATATCCAGTTTCCCTAGCATCACTTGTTGAAGAGACTGTCCTTTCTACCCAATTGAATGATCTTGGAACTCTTGTCAAAAATCAGTTTACATATATAGGAGGCTCTTTATTCAGTTCCATTGGTCAATGTGTCTTTCCTTATACTAGTAACACAGTGTTTTGATTACTCTATCTTAGTGTTAAGTTTTGAAATAAGTAAGTGTGAGACCTTTTCCAACTCTGATCTTCTTCAGGATTGTTTTGGCTATTAAAGATCCTGTGTAATTACGTATGAATATTAGGATGGACTTTTCTACTTCTATGAAACATGTCATTGGGATTCTTTTGAATCTGTAGATTGCTTTGAGGGGCATTGCATTAATCTACTTGTGCTGCTATAACAAAATAGCACATATTGGATGGCTTAAACAAGAGAAATATATTTTCTTACAGCTCAGGAGGCTAGAAAGTAACAGTAAATTCAATTTCTAGTGAGAATCCTCCTCCTTGTAGATGGCTGCCTTCTCACTATGTCCTCACACAGCCTTTCCTCAGTGTGTGTGTGTGTGTGTGTCTGTGTGTGTGTGTAGTCTCTCTTGTATCTCCTCCTATAAAGACACCAATCCTAAAAGACCAGGCTCCACCCAATATGACTTCACTTAATCATAATTACTTCTGTAAAGGACCTATCTCCAAATATAATACATTGAGGGTTAGGGCTTTAACATATGCATTTTGGGGAAACACAAATATTCAGTCTATAACAGTTCTCATTTTAATAATATTAAGTCTTCCAACACACAAATATATATGTCTTTCCATTTTTTTGTGTTTTCTTTCTTTCAACAATGTTTTGTAGTTTGAAGTGCACAATTCTTATGCCTCCTTGGTTCATTACTAAATATTTCATTCATTTTTATGCTAGTACAAATGGAATTGTTTTCTTAATCTCCTTTTCAGATTGTTGATTGCTAGTGTTTTGAAATATAACTGACTTTTGTGTGTTGATTTTGTATCCTGTAAATTTGCTGAAGTGATTAGCTCTGTTTTATTTGTGTGTATTTATTTCTTCTACAGTTTTCTACGTATTAGATCTTAGTCTTCCAATAGAGATAATTTTGCTTCTTATTTTCCAGTTTGGTTTTCTTTTATTTCTTTATCTTGCCTAATTGCTTTGGCTAGAATTCCCAGTACTGTGCTGAATAGAAGCATTGAAAACAGGCATCCTTGTCTTATTCCTGATATTCAAGGAAAAACTTTCAGTCTTTCACCCTTGAGTATGTTAGCTATGAGTTTTTCATGTATGGCCTTTATAATTTGAGATTTCTTTTTATTCCTGGTTTATTTTGTGTTTTTATCATGAAGGGGTGTTGGATTTTGTCAAATTTTTTTCTTATGTCAATTGAGCTTATCATGTGGGTTTTCCCTCATTCTATTAATGCAGTATATTACATTGATTTTCATATAATGAACCACCTTTGTGTTCCTGAGATAAATTCCATAATGTCGTGGTGTATAATTCTTTTAGTATGCTGCCAAATTCAGCTGCTAGTATTTCACTGAGTACTTTTTTCATCTCTGTTAATAGGGGTCACTGGCGGTGGTTTTATTTTCTTTCAATGTCTGTCTTACTGACAACATAGAGTATGTTCCCTCTTCGTTTTTTTGGAAGAGTTTGAAAATAATTGGTGTTAATTCTTTAAGTATTTGGTGGAATTCACCTTTGAGACTACTTGTTCCTGTATTTTCCTCTATTGGGAAGATTTTGATTACTGACTCAATATCCTTGCTTTTTAATGGCCTATTCATAGTTTTATATTTCTTCTTGAGTTAGTTTTATTATTTTGTGTCTTTCTAGGAGTTTTTCCATTTCATCTAGGCTGTCCAATTTGGTAGTGTACAATTGTTTATAGTATAATCCTGTTTATTTCTGTAAAATAGGTAATGTTCCACTTTCACTTCTGGTTTAAGTAATTTGAGTCTTAGCTCTTTTTCTTAGTTCATCTAGTAAAGGTTTGCCAATTTCATTGATCTTTTCAAAGAAACAACTTTGTTTCTATTGATGTCCTCTATTGTTTTTCTATTCCCTGCTTCTCTCTACTTTGCTTTTCTTCCTTCTGCTAGTTTTGAACTTTGTTTTTCTTTTTCTAGTTCCTTAAAGTATAGTTATTGATATGTTAGTTTGCTAGGGATACCATAACAAAATATCATAGACTGGGTGACTTAAACAGCAGAAATTAATTTTCTCATTATTCTGGAGAATGGAAGTCCAAGATCATGGTGTGACAGGGTTGGTTAACACTGAGGCCTCTCTCCTTGGCTAGCAGATGGCCACCTTCTTGCTGCCTTTTCATATGGTTTTCCCTCTGTGTAAACATGCCCCTGGTGTCTGTATCTCCAGATTTCCTCTTGTAAGTACACCAGCCATATTGGATTAGGGCCCACTCTAATGGCCTCATTTTAACTTAATCTTTTTAAAGCCCTATCTCTAAACACAGTCATATAGGACCTCCACATATGAATTTTGGGGAGAGACAATTCAACTTATAGCACCTTTACTTCCAACCCTTTTGTGTCTTCCTGAGGTATTGCTGATTTTTGTTTGTTGAGGGTTGGGTTGCAGCTATCTGTTTAGCCACTTCTCCAAATGATTTTTCAGTGTATTTCTTGGTGTGTGTGGTTATTGAAGTTAATGTTCTGTTATCTCTGCAGTTAGCTAGTGACTTGACAGAAATTCCTTAAAAAAAACCCCAGCGTTCTGACCCTTTAAATTTCCAATAGATGATGAGTGTGTTGGGGGGTGGGGTCGGGGGTGAGGTGGGGACTGCTGTAACCTGAGAAGCTAGCCAAGACAGGAATTTGTGTGAGTCTCTGCCAGTCTCTCAGGGAACTGGTAGACTGAGCAAAATGCACAATCCCAAATTTTTGGAGGATAAGGATCTTATGTCCATACTGGCATCAGCCAGCCACTGTAGGAATTCTGGCTGCTATCCCCACAGCTGCATGGTAGGGTGGGGCTAAGGAATGGAGCATAGCAGCTGGTTATCACCCACCCTACTATTCTCTTACTGACAATCAGCAGCCTCTTCCTCTATCAAGCGTTTCCTTGGTTGTTACAGATGCCTGATCAGGTTCGAGTTTCAAAATAGTTGATTCTGAAGTATTTTCTGTCCCTAGTTGATGGTTTTTTTGGTGAAGGGATTAACCCCTTGGGCCTCCTACTCCACCCTTTTGCCTGACCCATTTTTTTCCTTTCATAAGTCACTTTGAGTTTCTGTACTGGCATCTGGGAGGTAGTTACGAACTGTACCAAGCCCCATGCTTGGTGCTGTGGGCTTTTTGATTTGAGGAAGATTTCATCTCTGTCCTTGGTGGGAGGGCTGACATGTACAGCAAAAGCACATGCTACAAGTGACCAGTCTCATCCCTAAGGACATTCAGAGGAAGTGCTACAGGGGCTTCATAGAGGGGATGATCTTCTTTTGACCTTGTGGTTAAGGACAAGCCTCCCGCAGATTTCTAAGAACCCACCTGTGGTCTTTGGCCCTCCACTGACTCCAAGATCCATGGGCAAGGCTGGTGTCTGCCATGTCCTGTGGAAGTCCTGCACATGGAAGGGGGTGAACAAACATATGTTAAAATTTAACTTTGTTTTACTGAAGGTGTTTTGGGATGGCTGATGTTCACTTGGATAAATGATTATAATCTGAAAGATTTTAAATGAGTGGAGGAATATTATGGGTTAGGGTTGACCATCTGAATAAGGGGTGATAGGGAGGGGAGCTGCCAATGTACGTTACAGGGGGGTGGAAGCAGGGAAACCAGAGAAGAAGCTACTGAGGTGGTTTAGGATAGAGAGAGAATGGAATGAACAGTCAGATTTTGCCTCTCAGAGGTGTTGACATTGGATATGCAGTGAGGAAAAGAGAGGAAGTGACACCATTTGCTCAATTTTTCTTGCTTCTTTCTTTGAAGCAAACGGAAAAAGGATATATTCAGATTGGGGAGCTGCCAGGAGAGAGGGAAGATAAACAGAGCAAGCCGGCACACTAGGACGTGAACTCCAGGTACCTGCCAGCCAATTCCCATCTGCACAGCGCTGAAGAAACAGGACTCATTTTTATCCTTATTGTCAGGGATTGGAGCAGAGATGGTTGTCACGGCAAGGCCAGTTCCATTCAGTAAGCATTAATTGGGTGCTTACTGTGTACAGAGGCTGTACAGGAAAGAGGGCACAGGAATTCTGAAATAAGAGACAAAGAGTGGGCAAAGTTACCCTCGAAAAATCTGTTAAATAGTCCATACATAGCAATATATTTAATATAAGCAAACAGTCTTATTATAAGGCAAATTATATGTGTTAAAATGAATACACATGCAAAATATAATTGCGTATTTTAATTCAATAAGCAGGCACAGGAAAGAGTTAAATTTGCTAAAATTAAAAGCAGCTTTAGTGCATGAATTCAGATGCACCGCCAGACGCAGCGCTAAACAACAGTAAGGAGGGCCGCACAAGGCTAGACAGTGCTCACCCCCAGAAACGCTCAGAGAAGGTAGATATTCCCTAGAATGAAAGCTTCCACAGGGCGCACCCTACGGCGCGGCCTCACGCTAGGCCCGCCCCGGGCCCTCCGGCACCACGTGGGCCGCCCGGGGGCGGGGCGTAGGGGAGGCTACGCGCGCTTCCCGGCGTGCCGCGCAGGGCGGGGCGAGGGGCGGAGCTTGCGGGGAGGCGCGGCAGCACAGGACGCCAGGCTCGGCCCGGCCACCGGACAGGCTCCTCGTGCTCCCATCGGCCTGCCTGCTGCTCCGAGCCCGCAGCGGCGGCGGCAGCGGGCGGCATGCGCCTGTGAGATGCGGCCGCGGGCAGCCGGGACGCGAGTAGCGGCCGCCACGGTAGCGGAGAAGGCGGGCGCGGCCTCAGCGCGGGGCGCGCAGTGCATGAGGGCGAGCACGCGGGCGCTGGGCAGCCGACGGCCACGCCGCCTGCATAAACACTTGTTTAGGACTCGTTAGCCCCGTTGAGGTTCCGGTTTCCCTTCCATGGAGGCCCCGCCGGCCCCCGGGCCCCAAGCCTCGGCCTCGGCCTCGGCCTCGGCCGCGGCGCCGCTGCGCGCCCTGGAGGTGGCGCGGCTCCGCGAGCAGCAGGAAAAGGTAACAGGCCGCGCTTCCGCCGGTGGTCTCGGGAGGCGCCTGATCCCCGACACGTCCTCGGCACACGGTTCCCTCTCCCCGGGGCTGGGGTTTTCCTCGGCCGACTCGCCCTGGCCGACCCCTTCCCGCCTTACCGGCCCGCAGCCCTCTGGGCAGGGGCCCAGCACGATCTCGAGCCGGTACCGGGCAGGAGTACTGCCTTTAGGCCCGGAGAGAGAAAGTGGGAGAAACTTTTGTCACGTGCTTCTGTTGTCTTTTTGTCTGGAGCCCTTTGACCTTCGAGGGGCGGGGAGGGGTGGGGAAGAGGGATGTGACAATCTGTTTAACTTGTATATAAAGGTAACGCACACATCAGTGCGTGGGAATATTTTGGGTGGAAATGTTCACCTTATTTTTATAGCTTGTTATCTAATCTTTGCTAATGTATATTCTTTGTTGCTCTTTAACTGATTGCACTTAAATGTTTTATTAGGTTTGTAATGATAGCTTCATGTGCAATTCCAGCTTCAGTTCTTTAGTATTTGTCAGAGTGCTTATTCATTAAATTCTAACTTCAGTCCTATAATGAGTTTTTGTCCAGTGAGGAGGGAAGAAAGTTTTTCATTTAGTAATGGAATTGTGTATGAAGAGGTATACCCGATTTAAGAAATGCAGTGGTGGTGTTTAATCTGAGATTTTTTTCCATTTGGATTCTGTAGCATTTCAGACTATCTCCTGGAAGTTTGAAATTGTTACTTCGAAAAGCAACATTTAATTTGCTTGAAATGTCCTGTGTCATATCGGGAGAGAGTGTCAAAGTGAAAAGGGTTAAGAAGTTGTGTCAAAACTATAAACAGTGGAATCCCTAACTTTTTCTATTGAACATTCCTGTATAAAAATGACTGCTTAGATAGGGTACATCAGTTCGACTAGGTGGACTTTTAATAAGAACCTAAAAAATCCTGGTTTGCTTGGAAACCACGTGTAAGGATGAACTGTGGAATCGTCCCTACTTTCTTCTGGTTCTAAATTTTGTTGAAGTTTGTTTTCTGAGAGCCATTTTTCTCTAATAGCACATACAACTGTTGGATTTTAAACTTGGCTTCTTTAAGATGGGGCTTAAACATTCAAGTTTGGCTCGTTTAAATTTTAAGGCGTTAATGGATCTTAAATTCTTTTTTTTTTTAAGAGAAAAAGAAGAAAGAAAAAGTCCTTCATGAAACCAATTTGTTCATTTTTGGGAAAACTACATTTTTTGTTCTTTTAGAAAATGTGAAGGTGGTGTCCCCGTTGCTTTTAGTGTATTCTGTAGCGGAATTATTCTTGCCTTCTTCATGGTATAATGTGTGCATAATGCTCACTTGGTTATGTTTCCGCCCGTTTGGCGTGTAAAAAAGAGATACTCTTGGATTTATTCTGATGATAGAGTGGTTGAAATACAAAGGATACATTCTGGGGTGCTCTGAACAGCTTTCTGGTACCATATCCAGTTATATATTTGAAAACTGCCTTTCAGTACAGTCCTATGGAATCCTGAATAACTGTTTTCAGTAGAAGTTGGTTATGTTACCAAGTTACTTTTCTCTGTTATGTTCATGTTATTTTGGCACAAAGAATAAGCATGTGCATGTTTGTCATGGGTAGGTAAAATCATTCCTTGTTGATGATGACACCCTTCAGTAAATAGATTAGACTGTATTTTAAAGGATCTGCTTCAGTGGACAGGAGACCTGTAAGGCCACAAAATATACTGATTAGATAGCTATACTTGAATTATAGTTTAGTATAGGAAAACTTTAACTAGTAAATAGTCAATTAAAAATTTTTGTGAGAGATTTTATTTAGGCTTTAAAATCAACCCAACTGTAGGACTACAGTGAACCTCCAGTAAAGTACAAGTGTTGGGACATTCTTGGAATGAAAAAGGGGAAAATGTCATGGTAGCTTTACATTAGTGTGGCACTATTAAGTGCACTGTTCTTTTATATGAGTAGAATTAAACATGGTTTAGGACGTGCCCTTTCCCTAGCTGGATTCTGTGAAAGAGAATTAAAACCTGAAGAAATGATTTGAATGGCTGCTTTTTTAAAAATCAGTTTTGTACTACGTGTTTGGCTCCAGATGCGGAGGAGAGAAATGAATTCATTATATTCAATGAGTATCTTAGGTTTGGGGCATTTTTTTCTCCAGGAACCTTGGCTGAGAAGGGTTGCTAAGTAAGGTAGTTTAAATGCTCATCAGTTGTTTTTGTTGTTGTTAAATTAAGCTAAGGAGTATAACAAGTTTTACGTGGGTCCCTCTGTGTTTTTTTAATTTATCCTTTGGAATAACAAGGACAAAAAGTTAGTAACCTGAGGAAAAAAAGACAAAAGGAGGGGCATGAATGAGCCACAACCCCAATAAATGACAACATCTGTAGTAAATGGATAGGATCAAATATTTTAACATTGTTTTCACGTATAGCATTAGTGTTGAAACATTTTCAAACATTTTTTTAAAACTTGTTTATTCCCTTTTTGATCTAGCAAAAAGATAGGTACAGAAGGTTCCCTGAAGCTTTGTTTATATAATGGAAACACTAAAAATCCAACATGAGGGTACTGGTTAAATAAATCATGATACATATGAGTAGCTTTTATGCAGGCATTAAAAATTGTAGAGCAGTATGTTTAGTGGTTACAGTTACATTTCTATGTATATAAGTATTCACACATTTTATATAGGAAAACACATAGAATGTTTTAAAAGCTCACCATTTCATTTATTTTCCCTGAAAGTGAGTAAAATTGGATGGGATTTTAGTTTTCTTGAAAATAAAGATTGTTGATAAAAATTAACTTTAGTGAAAACTTGGATGTTGTATGTAAATAAACTGGTATGATATCATTGCTAAATAACTTCTGGGCCTGAAAAGTGGCTCTTGGCTGTTTTGACCACCAGTTGGGCAGGTTTATTATTTCTTGGTTACTTCGGAGTGGATAGATAAAATTTAGTCAAACATCCATTCCCTAGTTGGTTTCCTTTTCTCTTTTTTCCTTGGAGGTCTTAACTCTCAATTCTTTGTTGAAAGGTATAGGGACAAGAGGGAACATGGATCATCTTTTTTCTCTTTTCTTTTAAAGTAATCTGTTTTTACCAATAACAGTAAAATATTTGATGGAAAAATGTAAGCCACTTCAGAGTCTCTCCAGAGTGACTTAGGCCATTAAAGTTATGATCTAGGACTGTAATGAAATGTCTTGGCCTGTTCTAGGGAATTTTTCTCATACTAAGATCTTGTTAAATCTGGTTCTATCTTAGAATTGCATTATGCTGAAATTTTGGTTTCTTGGCCAAGGTGGTATTTCTATGATACCTGTATTTTATATCTGCAAATACTATTATCTTTTATTAGCAAAATTACTGAACTTTTGTTGAAATATGAAGAGAGGTATATAGTATTGTTTTCATGGGTTTATTTACAAGGTAATAGTAACTTTGGGAAATTCATGCAGATATTATTTATTATTTGATTGTAATTATTACTGAGTGGCTCATGTAATTCTCACTTGGAATTTTGGAGTAAATAACATACTTTCCTGATATAGAATCTGGGGAATTAAATGCATTAAGAGTAAATATTTCAAATTTTTCATAAAGCAGAAAAACTGATTTAAGTTAATGGAGGGTTTTCATTTTTCTGTGGTAAGTAGAATTAATTGCACATAGTTTTAAGAAACTGTCAGCCATGTACCCCATACAACAGCTGTTCTCACCAAGCCCAGAATCCAAGCTAATAATATTTTCAACAAATCTTTTCTGAGTACTACTACCTGCCACCCCAGGAGTTTACCGTCTTCCTGTCATTCTCTGCTGAGGATGCAGTAGTGAACAAAGCAAAGTCCTTGCCATCATAGCGATTACATTCTACTGCTAAAGACATAGAATAGACATATTTAAAACTGTCAGGTGGTTTGTGATAGGTAAAGCTAGTTAGAAAAAGAAAGTGAGATAAAGAGGATATTTTGGAGAAGAGCTTTCTAGTCAGGGCATACAGAGAGCTATAGCAGATCATTGTAAGGATTGTGGTTTAGTTTTTGTGAGATGAGAAGCCATTGAAATGTGTTTTGAGAACCACACTGATCTTAAATTTAAGTATCCATTTTTTGTGTGTGAAGAAAGGGAAGGATAATGGGATTGTGGGATTGCATTGTGTATAATGTGGAGTAGATTCTTTGTGTGCCAGGCATTGCGATAGATGTTTGTAGATTTGATGTTAGAGTCTTCATGAACTTCTAATTTTTCAAGTGAACAATATGGGTTGTTTCTAGTTTTTGCCTGGAAATTTCTCATGGGGTATTTGTCTTCAATTCTATTTATAAAGCTAGTTTTCCAAAGTGGTTATACCAACTTTCATAACTGTCAGCAGTGAGTGAGAGTTCCAGCTACTCTACATACTTGTTACCACTTGATACTATCTGTTCTTTTCATATTTGCTAACCATTCTAGTAATGATTAATGAAACTGATCACTTTTTGAAATACTTATTTGCTATTTGCACTTTTTTATTTTTTGGTAAAATAAATGCTCATTGTTTTTATTATGATGGTCACCATATTCTAATTGATTCATAGTAATTCCTGATGTATGTTTGTTATGAGTGCTTTTTCAGGAGTGTTTTGTAAATTTCTTTCCAGGTCTGCGACTTGACACTCTAATGGTGACCTTTGATGAGTAGAAATTCTTCATTTTAACAGTCACTTCCTTTCTGGTTAGTGTTTTTTGTCGTTTTTAGGAAGTCTTTCCTACTCTAATGTTACGAAAGATGTCTCTTTTATTATCTTCTAGAAGCTTTATTATTTTGCCTTTTACTTTTAGATCTATGGTTGACCTGGAATTGATTCTGTGTTAATGGGAGATTGAGGTCAGGTTTCATTTTTTTACAATTTGGATGTTTAGTTTGCCCCATCACCTATTGGAAAGATCATACACTCTCCACTGCATTGTCATTTCTGTCATAAATCAGGTGACTCTATGTGTGGATCTGTTTCTTGACTGTTCTGTTGACCTATTTGTTTTTTTGCACCAAACTTAACACTGTCTTATTATCATAACTTTATAAGTCATCTTGATACCTGGGGGTGTAAGTTTTGTTGTGATTTCCTCAAGATTACCTTATTTTATCTTTCCAATTTTAAGCTATTTATTTATTTTCTTGAGTTTTACACTGGCTAAGATTTTTAGTGCCGGGTTGAATAGAAATGGTGATAGTGGGTAACAGGGTAAACTTCGCAAAATTCACCAAGTATGATGTTTACAGTAGGTTTTTTTTTTTTGTATTTAGTTTATATCAGATTGAGGATATTTCCTTTTATCCCTGTTTAAGAGTTTTTCTGAATGTGTGTTGAATTTTAGAAAATGCTTTATCTAAGTTAAGTAATTACAGGTAATTTATTGAAAAGAGTGTATTTGATTTCTCTAATGTTGAAGCTCTTTTTTCATTTTTAAGAAAGGCAAAGTTGTAGAATAAGTTTGCTTATAGCCAAAGAAACATTTTGTAAATAGATGAGTCTTCAGAACTCTTTACTTATGAGTTAAATTTTATTTTGGAACAATTTTTTGTTTGTGCTTAGTCAGTCATGTGCCATGAGAAAAACAACTTTGGTATTAGTCTTTTGGAAGTTATTAGTAAATACTATAATACAGTATTTCAAAGGGGAAAGAAAACCATTTTCTTCAGATTAGGGTATAAAACAATAGTTCCAAAACACTGGTCAGGAAAGGGCAGAGGGAGTAGGTGCATGGATTCTATGCTTTGACCATATAACTACTTGATTTTGTTCTTCTATCTAATGCTTTCAGTTTGGGTTTAAAAATCATTTATCTTGTATCATCATTGCCTTCATCTCTAGATTGGTCATTCTCAATCTTTATAGTCTGCTAGTCTGCCCTAAGGCAGTCTTTTTTTTAAACTACTACTGTTTATTTTGAAAAATTGCAAAACAACAGAAAAGTTGTTTCGAGTCAAAAACAGTATTTTGTCCCCTTTGTTTTTCCTTTCTATTACTTGCTTTGTCTTGTTAAACTATTTGAGTAAATTGCAGACATCATCACATCCCTAATTATTGAGCACATATCTTTTAGAACAAGATCATTCTCCTACATAATCGTAGTATCTTTTTTTCACATCCAGGAATGGAATGAACATGGACTCTCAATAATTTTATTTAACATACTCAGATTTCTTCAGTTTCTCTAAAAATGTCATTTATAACTCTGTTTTCAATCCAAGATCTGATCAAAGACTGCATTTGGCTGTCTTACTTTTTTAGTCTCCTTTCATCTAAAACAATCTTCCCGCTTTCTTTTTGTCTTTATGAAATTGGTATTTTTGAAGAGTTGACAACGGTTTTCTTATAGAATGCCACACAATTTGGAACTATCTGATGAATGTAATCATGGAGAAACAAAGTTAAATATTCTTGGCAGGAACACTGTATAGATGATGATGACTTCTTACTGCATCCCAGCTGGAGACACATGATTTTATTCATCCTATTATTGGTGTTGCTAATTACTTGTTTAAAGTGGTATCTGCCAGATCTTTCCACCATAAAGGTACTTTTAACCCTGTGTAAGGAATAAGTACTTTTAATGGTAATAATATTTGAAGACAGAGTAAATATCCTGTTCCCCAACAACCCTTTACCATGGGTGATCCTTGCCTGAATCAGTTATTGTGTTGGTGTTTGCTAATTAATGATTTTCTAACCATCTATATTTATAACTGGTGTTTTTCTGTTAAGAGCCCCTTTCTCCCTTTTAGCATTACTTTAAAATCTTGTTCTTTAAAAAAATTCAGTGTGTTATAATTTGTCGTTATTCCTTTTGTTGCTTTAATTGTCCTAAATTTGGCCAGTGGCAGCCCCTTTAGGCCTGCTCCTGCATTTGTTGGCATCATTCTTTGCTGATTACGTTGCTTTCTGGGAAAGTGTCCTGGGCTTACCGTGTAGTTTTCTTGCTTTAGTCCGAAATTGACTCTTTCAAGAGCTGGGGTTCTATTTAATGAGAAATGTTTAGAAACAAAGATCTGGACCCTAATAGTGCTTGTTGCTGCTGAGATGTCACTGCATCAAGGCCCTTTCAGTAGACAGTGCTGAGGAATTATATTAACCTTCAGTATACCAGGAAAAATAGTCATTACCATTTACCATGTAGGTCCAGAGGATCCTTTTTACTTTTTTTTCTTTAAGTAATTTTTACAGGTAATTTACAGAAGAATAAGGGATAGTGAAAAACAATTTTGGGTATTTTAGTAAGAATCTAAACATACTAATCTTGTTTGTATTAGGTAAATTGTGGTGCACAAAGGTCATAAGAGATTTAATAATATACTGCCAATGTCCTTTAGAAAAATAAGATTGTCCAGGTTCTTGTAAGCTATTACATGATGTTCTTGTTGAATGACTAACTGGATGGGAATACTCTTCCTTTGTTCTTAGCAGTATATTGTTGGTTTTTTTTTTTATTACCTTGTTCAAGTCAAACACCCTTTATTCAGCATTCATTATATTCAAATATATGTAGTTATCTTTCAGGTGGCATGTTAGGTTCTTGGACTTGGAAACAAAGATAAACCATTACATAATTCCTGCTTTCAAAACCCAGTGCTGGCAGGGTTTTTTCTCCTTAGTCTCAGACCTCAAGAAGCTTAGAAACTTGTAGGAGTGGAAAAATAGAATTTAGAGCCTTTTTATTCCAGCTAGCTTATTTATTGTGATAAAAAAATGTGTAATAAAATTTGCCATTTTAACCATTTTTAAGTGTACAGTTCAATGACATTAATTATCACTGTCAGGCAGCCATCACTGTTTCCAAAACTTTCTCATGACCCCCAAACAGAATGTCTGTAACCATTAAGCAATAACTCTCTCCTTCTCCCCTCTCCTGAGCCCCTGGTAACCTATGATCTACTTTTTGCCTGTAAGTATTTGCCAATTCTAGATATTTCATAGAATGGAATCATATGATCTTTGTCTGAATGATAGCAGTTTTATTCTTTCTAGTTTATTTAAAGCTTTTTTTTCTTGCCTTTTTTGAATGATCAGTGGTCTTTGGTATAGTGTTGAGTAAAAGTAATGATAGTAGGCTTCCTTACCTAGTTCTGCGTTCAGAGGAACAGCTTAAATATTACACCTTACAAATATTTGCTATAGGCTTCTGGTAGATACTTTTCATGAAAATAAGAGTTCCTCCTACCTCCTATTCCTACTTTGATAGTTTTATCATGCATAGATGTTTTTTAAATTAATTTTATCAAATGCTTTTCTCGTGTTTATTGTTAATGAGGATTGATTTTTAGAAATATTGGAACACCATTGTATTCATGGAGAAAGCGCCTTGTATTACATTTCATATATTTTGTTAAAGTATTTGGTTTCTGTGTTTCATGGGGGAATATTGGTCTGCAATTTTCTTTCCTTGTAATATCCTTACTAGGTTTTGGTTTCAGGGTTATCCTGGTCCCATGAAACAACTCTTATTTTTGTGTACTTTACAAAAGAGTTTGTATACTATTGGTATTGTTATATTGTTTCTAATTTAACTGTAATTATTCATCAGTGGAGCTCTCTGGGCTTAGTATTTTCCTTGTATGGGTATTAAATTAAATTAATTAATTTATTTAGGTATCGTTAATGTACAATCACTTGAACAACGTAATGGTTAACAGAACCCCTACTATCAAGTCCCCCCACATACCCCATTACAGTCACTGTCCATCAGTGTAGTAAGATGCTATAGAGTCATTACTTGTCTTCTCCGTAAATACTGCCTTTCCCGTGTCCCCTCCCCCAACCCCGCTACATTATGTGTGCTAATTGTAATGCCCCTTTTCCCCCCTTATCCCTCCCTTCCCACCCATCCTCCACAGTCCCTTTCCCATTGGTAACTGTTAGTCCATTCTTGGGTTCTCTGAGTCTGCTGCTGTTTTGTTCCTTCAGTTTTTTCTTTGTTCTTATACTCCACAGATGAGTGAAATCATTTGATACTTGTCTTTCTCCGCCTGTCTTATTTCACTGAGCATAATACCCTCTACCTTCATCCAAGTTGCTGCAAATAGTAGGATTTGTTTTCTTCTTATGGCTGAATAATATTCTATTGTGTATATGTACTACATGTTCTTTATCCATTCATCTACTGATGGACACATAGGTTGCTTCCATTTCTTGGCTATTGAAAATAGTGCTGCGTTAAACGTAGGGTGCATATGTCTTTTTCAAATTGGGCTGCTGCATTCTTAGGGTAAATTCCTAGGAGTGGAGAGTGGAATTCCTGGGTCAAATGGTATTTCTATTTTGAGTTTTTTGAAGAACCTCCATACTGCTTTCCACAATGGTTGAACTAATTTGCATTCCCCCCAGCAGTGTAGGAGGGTTCCCTTTTCTACACATCCTCGCCAACATTTGTTGTTGTCTGTGTTTTGGATGTTGGCTGTCCTCACTGATGTGAGGTGTTATTGTGGTTTAATCTGCATTTCTCTGATGATTAGCGATGTGGAGCATCTTTTCATGTGCCTGTTGGCCATCTGAGTTTCTTCTTTGGAGAAGTGTCTATTCATGTCCTCTGCCCATTTCTCAATTGGACTATTTGCTTTTTGTTTGTTGAGGTGCGTGAGTTCTTTATATATTTTGGATGTCAACCCCTTTTCGGATATGTCATTTATGAATATATTCTCCCATACAGTAGGATGTCTTTTTGTTCTACTGATGGTGTCCTTTGCTGTACAGAAGCTTTTCAGCTTCATGTAGTCCCACTTGTTCATTTTTCCTTTTGTTTCCTTGCCCGGGGAGATATGTTTATGATGAAGTTGCTCATGTTTATGTCCAAGAGATTTTTGCCTATGTTTTTTTCTAAGAGTTTTATAGTTTCTTGACTAACATTCAGGTCTTTAATCCATTTTGAGTTTACTTTTGTGTATGGGGTTAGACAGTAATCCAATTTTGTTCTCTTACAAGTAGCTGTCCAGTTTTGCCAACATGAGCTGTTGAAGAGGCTGTCATTTCCCCATTGTATATCCATGGCTCCTTTATCGTATATTAATTGACCATATATGGTTGGGTTTATATCTGGGCTCTCTGTTCTGTTCCACTGGTCTCTGGGTCTGTTCTTGTGCCCGTACCAAATTGTCTTGATTACTGTGGCTTTGTAGTACAGCTTGAAGCCAGGGAGCATAATTCCCCAACTTTATGCTTCCTTCTCAGGATAGCTTTGGTTCTTCGGGGTCTTTTGTCATTCCATATGAATTTTAGAACGATTTGCTCTAGTTCATTGAAGAATGCTGTAGGTATTTTGATAGGGATTGCATTGAATCTGTAGATTGCTTTAGGCAGGATTCCCATTTTGACAATATTAATTCTTCCTAGCCAAGATCATGGGATGAATTTCCATTTATTAGTGTCCTCTTTAATTTCTCTTAAGAGTGTCTTTAGTTTTGAGGGTATTGGTCTTTCACTTCCTTGGTTAGGTTTATTCCTAGGTATTTTATTTTTTGCTGCTGTGAATGGAATTGTTTTCCTAATTTCTTTCTGCTAGTTCATCGTTAGTGTATAGGAGTGCAACAGATTTCTGTGTATCAATTTTTTATTCCGCAACTTTGCTGAATTCAGATATTAGACCTCGTAGTTTTGTAGTGGATTCTTGCAGGTTTTTTATGTGCAATATCATGTCATCTGCAAACAGGGACAGTTTGACTTCCTTGCCAATCTGGATGCCAATAAAATTTCTTTGTGTTGCCTGATTGCCGTGGCTAGAACCTTCAGAACTATGTTGAATAAAAGAGGGGAGAGTGGGCATCCTTGTCTTGTTCCCGATCTTAAAGGAAAAGCTTTCGGCTCTCGCTGTTAAGTATAATGTTGGCTGTGGGTTTGTCATATATGGCCTTTATTATGTTGAGGTACTTGCCCTCTATACCCATTTTGTTGAGAGTTTTTATCATGAATGGATGTTGAATTTTGTCGAATGCCTTTTCAGCATCTATGGAGATGATCATGTGGTTTTTGTTCTTCTTTTTGTTGATGCAGTGGATGATGTTGATGGATTTACGAATGTTGTACCATCCTTGCATCCCTGGGATGAGTCCCACTTGATCATGTGATCTTTTTGATGTACTTTTGAATTCGGTTTGCTAATATTTTGTTGAGTATTTTTGCATCTATGTTCATCAGGGATATTGGTCTGTAATTTTCTTTTTTTGTGGTGTCTTTGCCTGGTTTTGGTATTAGAGTACTTTTGGTCTCGTAGAATGAGTTTGGAAGTATTCCCTCCTCTTCTACTTTTTGGAAAACTTTAAGGAGGGTGGGTATTAGGTCTTCACTAAATGTTTGATAAAATTTAGCAGTGAAACCATCTTGTCTAGGCATTTTGTTCTTAGGTAGTTTTTTTGATTACCAATTCAATTTCTTTGCTGGTAATTGGTCTATTCAGATTTTCTGTTTCTTCCTGGGTCAGCCTTGGAAGGTTGTTTTTCTAGAAAGTTGTCCATTTTTTCTAGGTTATCCAGTTTGTTAGCATATAATTTTTCATAGTATTCTCTCATAATTCTTTGTATTTCTGTGGTGTCAGTAGTGATTTTTCATTTCTCATTTCTGATTCTGTTTATGTGTGTAGATTCTCTTTTTTTTCTTGATAAGTCTGGCTAGGGGTTTACCTATTTTGTTTATTTTCTTGAAGAGCCAGCTCCTGCTTTCATTGATTCTTTCTATTGTTTTATTCTTCTCAATTTTATTTATTTCTACTTTAGTCTTTATTATGTCCCTCCTTCTACTGACTTTGGGCCTCATTTGTTCTTCCTTTTCTAGTTTCATTGTGATTTCAGACTGTTCATTTGGGATTGTTTTTCTTTAATGCAGTAGTCCTGTATTGCAATATATTTTCCTCTTAGCACAGCCTTCGCTGCATCCCACAGATTTTGTGGTGTGGAATTATTTTTGTCATTTGTCTCCATGTATTGCTTGATCTCTGTTTTTATTTGGTCATTGATCCATTGATTATTTAGGAGCATGTTATTAAACCTCCATGTGTTTGTGGGCTTTTTTGTTTTCGTTGTGTAATTTATTTCTAGTTTCATACCTTTGTGATCTGAGAAGCTGGTTGGTACAATTTCAGTCTTTTTGAATTTGCTGAGGTTCTTTTTGTGGCCTTGTATATGATCTATTCTTGAAAATGTTCCATGTGCACTTGAGAAGAATGTGTATCCTGTTGCTTTTGGGTGGAGTGTTCTGTAGATGTCCGTTAGGTCCATCTATTCTGATATGTTGTTCAGTGCCTCTGTCTGTTTATTTTCTGGCTGGTTGATCTGTTCTTTGGAGTGAGTGGTGTGTTGAAGTCTCCTAAAATGAATACCGTGCATTCTATTTCCCCCTTTAATTCTGTTAGTATTAGTTTCACATATGTAGGTAATCCTGTGTTGCATGCATAGATATTTATAATAGTTATAGCCTCTTGTTGGACTGACCCTTTTATCATTATGTAATGTCCTTCTTTGTCTCTTGTTTCTTTGCTTTGAAGTCTATTTTGTCTGATACAAGTACTGCAACTCCTGCTTTTTTTCTCCCTATTAGTTGCATGAAATATCTTTTTCCATCCCTTTACTTTCAGTCTGTGTATGTCTTTGGGTTTGAGGTGAGTCTCTTGTAGGCAGCATATAAATGAGTCTTATTTTTTTTATCCATTCAGTAACTCTATGTCTTTTTATTGGTGCATTCAGACCATTTACATTTAGGGTGATTATCGATAGGTATGTACTTATTACCGTTGCAGGCTTTGGATTCGTGGTTACCAAAAGTTCAAGGGTAATTCTTGTACTATCTAACAGTCTAATTTAACTCACTTCGTATGTTATTACAAACACAACCTAAAGGTTCTTTTTGTTTTCCTCCTCTTTCTTCCTCTTCCATTCTTTGTATATTATGAATCATATTCTGTACTGTTTGTCCATCACTTGGGTGACATCTATTTAGCCTTAGGAATACTTCCATCTACAGGAGTCCCTCCAAAATGCACTGTAGAGGTGGTTTGTGGGAGGTAAATTCTCTCAGCTTTTGCTTATCTGAAAATTGTTTAATTCCTCCTTCAAATTTAAATGATAACCTAGCTACGTAGAGTATTCTTGGTTCAAAGCCCTTCTGCTTCATTGCATTAAATATATCATGCCACTCTTTTTGGCCTGTTAGGTTTCTGTGGGGAATTCTGATGATAGCCTGATGGGTTTTCCTTTGTATGCGATCCTTTTTCTCTCGAACTCTACCTGCTTTTAAAAGTCTGTCTTTATCCTTGATCTTTGCCATTTTAATTATTACATGTCTTGATGTTTTCTTCCTTGGGTCCCTTGTGTTCAGAGATCTGTGCACCTCCATGGCTTGAGAGAGTATATCCTTCCCCAGATTGGGGAAGTTTTCAGCAATTACCTCCTCAGTGACACTTTCTATCCCTTTTTCTCTCTCTTCTTCTTCTGGTACCCCTATAATGTGCATATTGTTCTGTTTGGATTGGTCACACAGTTCTCTCAATATTCTTTCATTCTTAGAGATTCTTTTTTCTCTCTGTGCCTCAGCTTCTTTTTATTCCTGTTCTGTAATTTCTATTCCATTTACCATCTCTTCTACTACATCTAAACTGGTTTTAAATCCCTCTAATATATGTTTCTATTTCAGATATGGAATTTCTTAATGATTGAATCTCCGACTTAAATTCGTTCCTGAGTTCTTGAATATTTTTCTGTACCTCCATAAGCATGTTTATAATTTTTATTTTGAACTCTCTTTCAGGAATATTGGTGAGTTCAGTTTCATTTGGCCCTTTTTCTGGGGTTTGTGAGATTTTGGTCTGAATCATGTTCTTTTGACATTTCATATTTCTGTGTGGTACCCACTCGTGCTCAGAAACTTCATGGGGGGAGGAAAGCTCTGTTTCCCAATTCCCGTCTGCAGTTCCTGTCTCCATTGTCAGAGCCAGTGGGCCAATCACACACGTGTAAGGCTCTGTGCTCTGCATCTCTAATAAGTGTTGTAGACAGGGCCTCCCTCTGGCTGGCCTGATGCCAGCACAGTGACTGCCAGTTTGCGAACTGGTGCTGGCAGGCTAGGAGGAAGGTGCAGCAGGCTGCGTGTCACAGTTGGTGGCCTCAGAGCTGAGTAGGCAGCCAGGGGGGTGGAGCACCCGAAGCTCCTCAATGTTCCCAGCCAGTTAGGCAGAGCGCGTCCAGACAACCTTGTCCAGCTCTCCCTTCTCCCATGCAGCAAGCTCTGTGCAAACCCCTCCCCTTCAGCAGCCCTCTCGCTGCTAGGAAGCCTCTCAGACCGCCCGCTCCTCTTCTGACACAGAGCCGCCGTATGTGGATCCCCTCTCCACAAACGTGGATCCCCTCTCCACAAATGGCTGGAATGTCAGTCTCCCAAGCACTCCACCTGTCTGAGCTCCCTAATGTCCAGAGCACCACACAATAGAGGCTTCAGCTCACAAAGCAGATCTCCAGGGCTAGGCACTCAGCAGCCTCAAGCTTCCACCCCCTCCCTGCTCCATTTCTCTTCCTCCCGCCGGTGAGCTGGGGTGGGGGAATGGCCTGGGTCCCGCCGGATTAAGGCTTTCCTACGTTACCCTGTTTCGTAAGGTCTGCTCTGTTCGTGAGGTCTGTGTGCAGTCTGGTGCAGCCTTCTTTCTCGTTGCTGTGTTAGGGTTAGTTGTATTAATTAACTATTTTTGTACTATTTGTGGTTTTGGGAGGAGTTCTCCGTGTCACCTCTCACACTGCCATCTTGAATCTCCTCTCTTGTATGGGTATTTAAAAATACTGATTCAGTTCCTTAGTTAAAGGACTACCAAGATTTTCTGATTGTGTTAGTTTTAGAAATACGATTTTCAAGGAATTTTCCTTTTTATTTAAGTTTTCTAATTGATTGGCCTTGAGTTATTCATAATATCCCATTACTTTTTTATTATCTGTGGTTTTCGTAGTGATGTCATCTTTTTAATTCCTGTTATTTGCCATTTATGTATTTTTTCCCCTTGATTTGTTTTCCTAGAAGTTTATCAGCTTTTGAAGAACCAGTTTTTGACTTGTTGATTTTTCTTTTGTAAGTTGGCTTTTCTACTTCATTGGTTTCTGCTTTAAAAAATTTTTTTACGTTATCAAATGTATATCACAGTCATTCAACAGTCCTCCTTCCCTTCCCCCACCCTCATCCACTCCCCTGCCTCTTGGTAACCACTAGTTACTTCTCAGTGTCAATGAGTCTAAGGCTGTATTGTTCTTTGTTTTGCTTTGTTTTTATATTCCACAAATCTGTGAAATCATATGGTATTTTGTCTTTCTCTGCCTGGCTTATTTCACTGAGCATAATATCCTCTAGATCCATCCATGTTGCAAATGGCAGGATTTCTTTTCTTTTTATGGCTGAATAATATTCCAGTGTGTATGTATACCACATCTTATCCATTTATCTGTTGATGGTCACTTAGGTTGCTTCCGTATCTTGGCTATTGGGTGATATACGCAGGGGTGCATATATCTTTCTGAATCAGGGATTTTTTTTCCTTTGGGTAAATTCCTAGGAATGGAATTACTGGGTCAAATATTATTTCTATTTTTAGTTTTTTGAGGAACCTCCATACTGCTTTGCACAGTAGTTGCACCAATTTATAGTCCCACCAACAGTGTAGGAGTGTTCCTAGTTCTCTGCACACTTGCTGGTATTTATTTCTTGTCTTTTGGATAGTGGCCTTTCTAACTGGTGTGAGGTGATATGTCATTGTGGTTTTAATTAGCATTTCCCTGATGATTAGTGATGTGGTACATCTTTTTATGTACCTGTTGGGCATGTGTATTTCTTCTTTGGAGAAGTGTCTGTTCAGGACCTCCACACATTTTTTGATCAGGTTATTTGTTTTTTGGGTGTTGAGGTGTATGAGTTCTTTATGTATTTTGGATGTTAACCCCTTATCAGATGAATCATTTATGAATATATTCTCCCATACTGTAGGATGCCTTTTTGTTCTGCTGGTGGTGTCCTTTGCTGTACAGAAGCCTTTTAGTTTGATGTATTTCCATTTATTCATGTTTACTTTTGTTTCCCTTCCCTGAGGAGATGTGTTCAGGAAAAAATTAGTCATGTTTATATTCAAGAGATTTTTGCCTGTTTTTGTCTGAGAGTTTTATGGTTTCATGACTTATATTTAGGTCTTTGATTCATTTCAAGTTTACTTTTGTGTATGGAGTTAGACAATCCAGTTTCATTCTCTTACATGTAGTTGTCCACCAGTTGTTGAAGAGGTTGTCTTTTCCCTGTTGAATATTCATCGCTCCTTTATCATGTATTAATTGACCAGAGATGCCTGGGTTTATATCTGAACTCTCTGTGCTGTTCCATTGATGTATTGGTCTGTTCTTGTGTCTGTACCAAACTGTTTTGATTACGGTAGCTTTGTAGTAGAGCTTGAAAGTCAGGGAGTGTAATCACCGTAGCTTTGTTCTTCTTTCTCAGGATTGCTTTGGCTATTCAATCTTCTGTGGTTACATATGAATTTTAGAACTATTTTCTCTAGTTCACTGAAGAATGCTGTTGTTATTTTAATAGGGGTTGCAGTGAATCTGTAAATTGCTTTGGGCAGGGTGGTCATTTTGACAGTATTAATTCTTCCTATCCATGAGCACAGGATAGATGTCCATTTTTTTGGTGTCTTTAATTTCTCTCATGAATGTCTTGTAGTTTTCAGAGTATAGGTCTTTCACCTCCTTGGTTAGGTTTATTCCTAGATATTTTATTCTTTTTGATGCAATTGTGAATGAAGTTTTTCTGATTTCTCTTTCTGCTAGTTTATTGTTAGTATATAGGAATGCCACAGATTTCTGTGTGTTAATTTTGTATCCTGCAACTTTGCTGAATTCAGTTACTAGATGTAGTAGTTTTTTGGTGGATTCTTTAGGGTTTTCTATGTATAATATCAGGTCATCTGCAAATAGTGAGAGTTTAGCCTCTTCCTTACCAATCTGGTTGCCTTTTATCACTTTGTGTTGTCTGATTGTTGTGGCTAGGCCCTCCAGTACTATGTTGAATAAAAGGGGTGAGTGTGGGCATCCTGTCTTCTTCCCATCTTAGAGGAAAAGCTTTTAGCTTTTTGCTCTTAAGTATGATATTGGCTGTGGGTTTGTTGTATATGGTCTGTATTATGTTGAGATACGTACCCTCTATACTCATTTTGTTGAGTGTTTTTATCATGAGTGGATGTTGAATTTTGTCAAACCCTTTTCCAGCATCTGTTGAGATGAGCATGTGGTTTTTATTCTTCTTTTTGTTAATGTGGTGTATGATATTGATGGATTTATGAATATTGTACAATCCTTGCATCCCTGGAATAAATCCCACTTGGTCATGATTGATGATTTTTTTTGTGTACTTTTGGATTCAGCTTGCTAATATGTTGAGGATTTTTGCATCTATGTTTATCAGGGATATTGGTCTATAATTTTGTTTTTCTGTGGTGTCTTTGTCTGGTTTTGGTATTAGAGTGATGCTGGCCTCATAGAATGAATTTGGAAGTATTCCCTTCTCTTTTACTTTTTGGAATGCTTTAGAAGGATGGGTACTAGCTGTTCTTTAAGTGTTTGTTAGAATTCAGATGTGAAGACTTCTGGATCTGGAGTTTTGTTTTGGGGGAGTTTTTTTATTTCCTTTTTGGTAATTGGTCTATTCAGGTTTTCTGTTTCTTCTTGGGTCAGTCTTGGGAGGTTGTATTTTTCTAGGAAGTTGTCCATTTCTTCTAAGTTGTTCAATTTATTGGCATATAGTTTTTCATAGTATTCTCTAATGATTCTTTGTATTTCTGTGGTATCCCTTGTGATTATTCCTTCTACATTTCTGATTCTGTTTATGTGTGTACACTCTCTTTTTTTGTTGATAAGTCTGGCTAGGGGTTTAGCTGTTTTGTTTATCTTCTCAAAAGAACCAGCTCCTGGTTTCAATGATTATTTTTCTATTGTTTTATTCTTTTCTATTTTATATATTTCTGCTCTGATCTTTGTTAGGTCCCTTCTTCTACTGACTTTCAGTTTCATTTATACTTTTTCTAGTTTCTTTAATTGTGATTTTAGACTGTTTATTTGGGATTGTTCTTGTTTCTGGAGGTAAGCTTGTATTACCTATGTACTTTCCTCTTAGAACTGCTTTTGACGAGTCCCACAGATTTTGGGCTGTTGTGTTTTTGTTTTCATTAGTGTTCATGTATTGCTTGATTTCTGTTTTAATTCATTGATCCATTGATTATTTAAAAGCATGTTGTTTAGCCTCCGTGTGTTTGTAAGTCTTTTTGTTTTCTTTGTGTAATTCATTTCTAATTTCATACCATTGTGGTCTGAGAGGCTGCTTGATACAATTTCAGTCTTTTTTCTATTGAGGCTGTTCTTGTGGCCTAGTATGTGATCTGTTCTGGAAAATGTTCCATGTATATTTGAGAAAAATATGTATCCTGCTGCTTTTGGATGGAGTGTTCTATAGATATCTCTTAAGTTCCATTTGATCTAATATATTGTTCAGTGTCTCTGTTCCTTATTTATTTTCTGTCTGGTTTATCTATTGATGTGGGTGGTGTGTTAAAAGTCTGCTAAAATGAGTGTGTTGCAATCTGTTTCTCTCCTTCAATTCTGTTAGTATTTGTTTTACATATTTAGGTGCTCCTATGTTGTATGCATAGATATTTATAATGGTTATATCCTCTTGTTGAACTGATCCCTTTGTCATTATGTAATATCCTTCTTTGTCTCTTTACTTTCTTTGTTTTGAAATCAGTTTTGTCATATATAAGCACTGCTGCTTCTGCTTTTTTTCTATTATTTGCATGAAATATTTTTTTCCATCCTTTCACTTTTGGTCTGATGCTGCCACTGAGCCAGGTGGGTTGGTTCCTGGAAGCAGGCAGGGAGGTACCTCACGGTTGCATTGCCATATCTGTTGGGCTGAGGAAGGGCTGGGGAGGTATTCCTTACTTGCCCTTTCTTCTGAGGAAAGAGTTCTCTCCAACCCTCGTCACCCGTGGTGCCCTTTCCACTGCTAGCAAGTCTTTCAAACTGCCATCTCTGCTTTGGGTCTCAAGCCTGGTGGAGCATGCTGGCCCTCCACTGTGGCTGAAGTCTCAGCCTCCCAGAGTGTTCAGCCTACCCCTGGTGTCCAGCCCTGATAATCATCAGAACCCAATGTAATGTGGGCTGGTGTTCCCAGAGCAGATAGATCTCCAGGGCCAGGTATGCAGCACTCCTGGGCTCCTACCCACTTCCCACTCCGTTCCTCTTTCACCTGCCTGTAGGCTGGTGTTGGGAGAGGCCTTGGGTCCTGCTCAATCTCGGTGTTGCCACCTCACCCTTTTCTGTGTGTGGTCCTTTCCTCCTCAGGTGTAGGGGGTCTGTTCTGCAGTCTTCAGGTCGTTTTCAGGTCTAGCTGCATTTGCTGTATTTTCCTCTTTTATATATATGAGGTTTCTGACTTGCCTTCCTATTCCACCACCTTTAATCTGATCTCTACATTGGTTTCTGCGTTTATCTTTTACTTCCTTTCTAGAACTTGTAATTTTTTTCTAGCTTCTTGAGTTGAAAACTACTAGAGATGAAAATGTTACTGATTTTTAGTGTTTATAATGTATGTATTTTGAGTTTAAAATTTTTCTGTAGTCATTGTCTTAGGTACCCCACACCTTGTATGTTACTTTCATTATTAAAATATTTTCTAATTTTTATTAGATTTGAGTATTTTCTACTTCTCTGCTGTGGATATATTTACTTTTATTCTGTTAGAACACATTTTTGTGAAACTGAAGGTTAAACCTTGTCTTATGGCCTACTATATGGTCTCCTTTGATCAGTGCTCCATAATTTACTTGAAAAGAATATGAATTCTGCAATTTCTGATTTGGTATATTTGCTAGTTCAAGTTGATTGAATGTGGTGTTCAAGAATTTTATGTTCTTGTCAATTTTTGTGGTTAATTTTGCTAATTCTATCAGTTATGAAGTAGTATATATTAGGATCTCCAGTATAGTTGTGGGTTTTTATTTTTCTCTATTTTTTTCAACCTTTGCTTTTGTATTTTGAAGTTATGTTGTTTGGTGCATACAGATTTAGGACTGTAGTTAGTTTTTGGTCAGTTGACATTTTTGTCATTCTGAAATATATCTCTAGTGATACTCCTTGCTTTCAAGTCTCTCGTCAAATATTACTGTGGTTGTGTGAGTTTATTTTGTTCTTGTTTCTTTTCATGATACATCTTTTTCTGGCTTTTATGATAATTTGTGTTCAAAGTATGTCTTTTATAAAAAGTGTTAAAATTGTTTAAAAAATTCAGCCTGGGTGTCTTTTTAAAATCTAGGATATTTAGTCAATTTATGTATAATGGACTTACTGATATATTTAGTTTCATTCTGTCACCTATTTGCTTCTTAATTTTTAAATATGTAAAATATACATACCGTAACTTATTATTTTAATAATTTTAAGTGTACATTTCAGTGGCATTAAGTACATTCACATTGTGCAGCCATCATCACCATCCAGCTCCAGAACTTATTTTTATCTTGTAAAACTGAAACTATCCATTAAACAGTAACTCCCATTATCCCTTACCTCATCACCTGGCAACTACCATTTTGCTTTCTGCTTCTATGATTTTGACTAGGTATCTCATATAAGTGGAATCTTAATAGTATTTGTACTTTTGTGACTGGCTTATTTCACTTAGCATAATGTCTTTAAGGTTCATTCATATTATAGCATATATAAGAATTTCTTTACTTTTAAAGGCTGAGTAATACTTTGTATGTATATACCTCATTTTGTTATTCATCTGTCCATCCCATTGGTGGACAAATGTTGCTTTCACCTTTGAGCAATTGTGAATAATGCTGTCATGAGCTCAGTGTACAAATACCTGTTTGAGTCCTTGCTTTCAGCCCTTTTGTGTATATACCCAGAAGTGGAATTGCTGAATCATATCATAATTCTTTGTTTAATTTTTGAGGAATCACCATACTGTTTTCCACAGTGGCATTTATAGTCCCACCAACAGTGCACAAGAGTTGTCATTTGTCCACACCCTCACCAACATATAATAATGGCTTTATTATTTTTTAATAGCTATCCTAGTGGATGTGAAGTTGTATCTCTTTGTGGAAGTGTTTGACCTACTTTTGTGTTCTTTTTCTCTGCCCTTTTTTGGGGAGGACCTTCCTTTGATTTAGTCAAGCAGGACTTTAATTGTATTTTCTTCCTTCTATTGTTCATGATGCATTCTTTTTTTACTGTGGTACTTTAGTACTGTGCTTTATGTATGTTAGCAGTAAATGTACTATATACGTATGTATGCTTTTTTACTTTTCTTTTTTTACTAGAGAAATTTTTCCTAGGGATTGCAGTATATATTCATGTATCCATCCCACTTCTTGCATTAATGTTTCCGTGCATTTTAATTCTGTTGTAAACATACTTTAGTTGTTCTATGTGACCAGTCCTGATTTATCTTTACCTTCTTAAAAATTAACTGTACAACTGCTCATTCTTTCTGCATTTATGTTACTCTGAATAATCCCTGTAGTATTTCTTTTTTTCCTGACTCAATTGAAATACAAGTTTAAGGTGTAAAATGTGTTGATTTGATACACTTACATATTGCAAATGATTACCACCTTAGTGTTAGCTAACACCTCCATCACATCATATTATCTGTAGTGAAAATTTGGTAAGAAATTATGTTTCTGTGTGAAAGTGTTTTTATTTTTACTTCACTTGGGTGATGTATTTGCTGTGTATATAATAGTAGATTTTCATTTTTTCTTAACAATTTAGGATTTTATCTTATTGCATTACAATTCCATTTTTGATAGTGCTAACTTCAAAAATTAGCTCTAGCTCAGAATATTCTTGTTTCTCCTTTGAAGGCAGTGTATCTTCTTGCTCCATCTCCTTCCTGCTGTTTATAAAATTTTCTCTTTTTTGTTTTTCATCACTGTACCTATGTTGTACCTTGATGTAATTTTACTTCTCTTGCTTGAAGTTCTTAAAACTTCTTGGATCTGTTGGGTAATACCTTCCTTTTATTTTTATAAAGTGTCAAGATAGGTTTAAATATTGCTTCTGCCAGATTCTCTCTTCTCTTTCTGGATCTTCAGTTATATAGTGTTTCACATGTCTCTTACTGATCTTTCCTGGATTTTCCATTTTTTGTTTTTAAATTTTTTGCCTTTAATTTGGATATTTTCTATTGACCTTGCCATTAAGTTCAAAAATCCTGATTTCTGCTACGTTTAGTGTCCTGTTAATACCATTTGTTGAGTTCATTTTAGGTATTTCAGTTACAGAATATCCATTTTACCTTTTTTTAAGTACAGATTTTAACTTTCTGGTGAAGTTTGCCATCTTTTCATGTTTCCTTTATCTTCTGTTTTCTTGAACATATTAAACATTGTTATTTTAATGTGTTAATTTGTTGACTCTAATATGTAGATTTGACATTTGGTTTCTTTTTTTTCCCCTTTGTGATTTTGGTCATATGGTCCTGTTTTTTGGCATCCTACTTATTTTTAGTTAAATGTTGGAATTGTGTCTTTAAAACTTACAGATACTACTAAAGAGTACTGGACCGTACCTATCGTACACTGGAAAAGTTTCACTCTTCTGTTGGATAGATTAGAGTAGGAGCTGGTCTTCTTAATCTAGGCAGGTACTGAATGGAGTAAAGGCTGGGTTTTGTTTTATTAAGTTATCAGCTGCCTTTGATTCCTTCAGGGCTTTCATTTGAAAGCCTAGTTTGTTCTTCAAGACTTCTTTCACTGGAGGCTTCAGAACTCTTAATTTTTGTTTCATCAGCGCCCTGATCCCTGCTTTTCAGAATCTCAGTTTAGCTCTTTGGCTTTTTCAGTTTAAGAATTTGATGTTATTTGAGGGAAACCAACCATATGCTTAAGACTGCTTATGTCTCTGATTTTTTTACTATAGCCTCAGACTGCCCAAGGTTCTGATTCCTTCTGTCTCCTGGCCGTGGCTTTCTGCTCAGGGCCAAACATAATTTTTAGCTACTAATCTGTGCCTCGAATTGTCCAAGAAAAAAATGGCTTCAGATTATCAACTCTCTTCACAGTTATCTCCTGTCTGAATCTTAGTTCCTTTTGTTCTTACTGCTTTGGCAACTCTTGGAAGCCTGTAAAGAGATGATTTTGTATTCATCTAGCTGTTGTAGTTCTCAAAGGGACTACTAGTTTGTTGTAAGCTTTCTGTCTTTCCATAGGGAAGTTTGGACTGAGTTTGGAAGTTACATAGCTACTTGCAGTGATTTAGTATGAATTTTATCATAGTCTCAATGATAGTGGGTAGTGTTTCTTTAAAATAAAAATATACTCCTAAAGGAGTGACATTTCAAAGTTCACTTTGTTCAGAGCACACAAAGTTCAAGTGACATTTCAAAGATTGCCTTATGTGAATTTTTTTGTTACCTGTGAGGATATTTTCCTCATCATTCTCCTATTGCATTTATTCTTTAATGAATTATGTTTTCTTTGAGACCTTCATAGGTATATTAATGTCTTAATCTGTGTGGCAAGTTTACTACTCTGAAGTTTTCTTAGTTGTAAACCATAGAAATACTTAGAATAATGTTCTGAAAGAATTTATAAGAAGTCAGGAGGTGCTCAGGGGTAGGATTTTTTTTTGTTTGTATGTCTGTGTTTTGTTTCCTGGCACATTTCTATCCTTACTTCACAGACCAGCTTCTTTAGGTGGTTTGTTAGCTTGTACAAATCCCACTGTGGTTACCTTTCAGGTCCAGAATCCACAGTCACCAGTCTTTATGTCCAGAGTAAATTTGATTGGCCCACTTAGCATCAGGTATTCACCTTCCATTCACCATGGCTATACACAGACAAATATGAGCTTCTACCTGTTCTAGATGGGAGGAGGGCAGGGTTTCTAGGAGTAAGGTGTATGGGCACAGAGAGGAGATGATTGATATTTCTAGTAAAACAATGGGCATGCAGGCTATAATTCAGACAGTACTTCACATTCAGAAATACAGGTCAGAGGCTGCTATCTGCAATTCAGAAGTCTAAAAAGAACTTAAAGTTATTCCTAGGTTTGTGGAATATTAATTTATTGACAAAACTGATTGGAGCTGATGTGAGTGAGGCATTTATTCTACTTACTTTGAGTATTCATGTTTCATTGTAAATGCTGTTGTATTTGATACAGGGTGGTATTCCACTGGGGGTGTTCCATAATGTATGATATGTATACCTTAGTAAATTATGAGAAGTTCTAAATTGAGAAACATATTTGTTCCTGAGTTTTTTGGCTAGGTGATTGTAGACCTATACTTCTTTAAAAGTACATATTGCATGCTTACTGTATGGCAGGTGAATACATTGGTGAATAAACTAGACATGGCCCATACCTTGTTGAGCTTTCAGCCAGTAGTTTTGAGTTTCCTGGATAGCTAATTCAAATAATCCCAGAAACAGAACCCTTCAAATTTGTCAGGGTCTCCACTCTTAGAAATAGTACTGGATGTATGTATTATCAGTCTTTACTATTTCCAGTGTGAGAAAACTGTATATTAGAATACTTGGTATTATAAATAATAAATAACTGAAAGAAAAAAGAGCCCTAATAGGTAGGTAAAACAAGGGAATGAAATGTACAATAAAAAGCATGTTAGGCATAGTCCAGACTTTGTGTGAAGAGAGACGGGGTTTGAATATGAGAAATGCATAGAAGCCTATGTAGGAGAAAGCTGGGCTAAATGTAAAAGTAAGGATTTTGATTCCATTCTAGCTACATTTTTAACTTGAAAACATTTGAGTGTTTTAACAAGCAGCTCTATGTAATTAGAGTTAACTTTTGGTAGCAGTTTTGGTATTTTTGCTTTTCAGCATATTTGAAAGTAAGTTTTTCAAAAATTTTTATATAGAAACATTCAGTTTATTGCAGTTTGTTACTGCTTACTGTGATATTTTTCTCTTAGGAATTTATAGTCAGCTCCTCCCTTCTTTGCAAAGAGGTGTATTTAAAAGACCTTTAATGTTTTACTAATTTTGTTAAAGTACACTTCTTGTATACCTTGGGAGTGACATTTACACATCTGTTTAATTCACTGACAATATGTTGTTTAAGAAATAATCAGTCTTACAAGTAACTGTCCGCCAACAGTGCATGTTCAGTGTGTACTGGCTTTAGTCACTGGATATACTTTTTCCTTTTTGACTCAGGAGCTTTAAAACCCCAAATTGTACGATCTGTCTTGAAGATGGTCTAGCAAGAGACACAAACCATATATACATTTAGACAGCTCTGATCTGTCCAGTTGTCAGATTATTTTATTCATTAACCTGTACAGAAAGAATTTGAAATTGCAGTGCTGTTAGTTTTAGGAGTGAAGTGAAGCAGTTTTGAGAGACCTGTCACTTGAAACTTAGGCAAACTTATTAGGCTTTCTATTCCAGTCTAGTTTTCATGTGGCTCTGTATTTAACATCATAGGTTGATGCCCCCTTGTGGTCTGTTACCAAAATAAATAGCACAAATGGAAGTAAGTAATAGAGATCTTAATACATATTAACTCATTCCTTCTTCCTTTTCTAAAATAAATTTTGTAAAGTGATGTCTAAGGAAAATAGCAAAGGAATTATTTTTCCTATATCCCATATACTTCATTGATTTTAAAATTTATCAAGTATTTCTTTAACCCTTTGCAACAGAATGTGTATGTATGTTAGTTGGATGCTGACGTAAAGAAAAATAGGTTGTTGGGTGGGTTGTCTATCACTGTCATCTTGGGCATCCAACCAATTAGTTACAAATGCCTTAAAAATACAAGGTGTGAATTTTATAGGGCTAGCCCACCACCCTCTCCCCTGAAGAGAGAGAGGGACACACACACACAAACACACACACACACATACCTTGGAAAATTTGTTGCATATTTATACCAAATCACTTGACCTGAAGGGGCCGGGGGCTGTGTGAGGCATTGGAACAAATAAGGATTTTTATTAGTGAATTGGTGAATTTAAGCTTATTTCCTTTTACTGACATTATTGGCAAGGTCTTATTTATGTGTGAGTGTGGGTTTGTGGAGGAAGTGAAGCAGCAGCAGTGTTACAGGAAGAAAGACTGCAGATGCAAACAACTGTTTTTTTATTACCCAGTAAGATACATGATGGTTGGAAGCAGTCCAGTACAGTGAGTATGGGCTTTGAGATTAGATAGACCTGGCTTTAAAACTGATTTTATCTCTTTGCAGTTCTTGGGTAATTGTATAATATTAGCCAAGTTACTTCATTTCTGAACACAGGGTTCCTCTATTTAAGTAGAGGCTAAAATCTACCTTATTGAACTGTTTGCATCTTGATTTTCATCATATGAAGTCTTAATAACATATGCCACTGTTATTACTACTCTTAGGGTAAGGACATTTTGAGTTACAGTGAAAGTGTACCATATGACTTTCTAACTACTGGGTTGTTGGTAGAGACTCTTAATGATAGAATGTATCTTAAAAAGTGACAAATCAGCTCAGTTCTTTTCTTTATTATGTACTTGGTGCTCTACTACTATATGAGTACATATTTTTTGTATAAGTTCCTGGCTATAAAGTATTATTTTACATTAAAGGATTCACTAGGTCAATTATTTTAATGATTGAAGTCTACTAGCCAATTTTTTGAAATAAAAATGACTTGGTAAGATTTTTTTCTTTAGGAGTAATAGTTTGTTTTGGCAGATTTAATTTTAAAAAACCTAGTATTGTTCTTTCAATAGCCAACTTACTTTAAAAAAGCTTTTGTGAAGGACAGCAAGGTAATTAAATAATATTTGTTGTTTTGCTTTATCTTTCAAGAGTTTTTTATAGGACCAGACTATCTTCTGGTCACTTTATTAAAGTACTTAAAGGATTTAATCTGAGTCCATTTTTAGAAGAAATAAAATTATTTGGAGTTATTTAACTTAACAAAAAAGAATTTTTTTCTCGTAACCCAAAGGTAGGTATATTCAAGATTGAATCATAAGATTTTTTCTCCCTTCTAAAATTTTCCCTGACAGCTAAGTTGGAGAATTTATAAATATTTTCTTTTTTAATATCTTAAAAGAGAAGAAACTAGAAAGATATCTCAAAATGTAAGTACAACTGCTTGGATTCAAATGTGTTGAACCCAAGAAATAGGTGGCCTATAAATCATCTTCAAAGATAACTGAAGGCATACATACCATCAGAAGAAGGCTATTGTATATATTTTCATACCTGTCTCTTTAACCTTTTCCTTTATTTCTTTTGTTCTCAAATATCTTGCCTACCTTTGAAAGCACCTGCTCTGTTCTTCTAAACCACCCTACATATAACTAATAAAGACTTTAAGACAGTATTTTGTTAGTGAAAATTTCTCTTGTAAATTATGAAATGGATCTTTGTTTTATCCTTGAATATCTATTCTTGGGGAAACTTAGGAAAGAAAAGGGTTGGGGGCGTGGTGGCATGGGGGAAAGATAGCTCGTACAAAGTGGAGGGTAGAATGTGGGGATGGGTAATGACAAAAACACATGCCATTCTACCAGGGACTTATTTTTTAAACATAAAAAGCATATGTGCCAAATTTACATATTTACTAATTAAAAAGACTTTCTGGAAACATTAAGTCGACTATCTTCTATAACCTTTAACACTGTCGCTAATGGATATTGCTTAGAAAATTTCATCGAAGGTCCTTTAAATAATGTAAATGATTATGAATATGTAACTAGTTAATATGCAGCTACGAAAGGATTATCATGTAGAGGTTAATGAACATTCTGCTCTTATGGTTTGCAGGGCTTTTCTTTTTGCGCTTTTGGCTCACTTCATGCTTGGAAACACATGCATTGGGATTGGAAAGCATCCTGTTTTTTGGGTCTCATCTTTTAATGGGGTTGTTAAATAGGAACTTTATAAAAAGGGTTTTCATGAAGATTTTTTCTTTCAATTTACATTTAATTTTGTTTGTCTATTTTATAATTACTGCCAAATCAGAAACAGTGAAGTGGATTGATGTAGTTTTAGCTTGGCTCTTCCAGATGTAAAGTCAGTACTCTATTATATATTAGCACTGTTATTAAGTGTTGCTATGTGATTGATACTTACTGAGAGATCTTCATTCTAAAATGGACTTTTTATGCTGAGTTAATGTGTAGTATGGCTGGGTATCTGATTACAGCATGTATTTTGGTACAGGATTGCTGCCTTAGTATTTAAAATGTCCCAAAGGAGGACATTATTTCAGGAATTAAATGTTATAATAGGAATTTAGTGACAGGCCAAAAACAAAAAACAAAAAAGACCATGTGATTTTTGGTGAAATATTGAGCATATGTATATACATACACAACAATACTGGTATTTAGAACGGTAAACTCTAGCAGTGTGTTTCAAATCAGATGATACTGCTCTCTTTTTCACATAGCCTTGTATTAAGCATTTTGGCTTTTATCCCTTACTTTCTCTGTCTCTAAAATGGTGCTACTGTATTTGAGATTATTGTTTAAAATTTTTATTAATGGGCAATTTAAAAACAGGTTATTAGTAATCTTTGAAAACAGTGTACTTTTTAAATTGTCATTCAAGTGTTCTTTTTTCCTTACTGGCTAGTGTTCTTATATTTTTTCTGAGCATCTTTTTGAGGACCTACTGAAATATCTCTAAGGGAAACAATGTATATGCTTAATTTCATTGTTTTAGTATTATTATAAACAGTTCAAACTGCTTATGAAATGTTTAAAATTTTATTGTAATTCACTAGGGCAACAAATGGGCTGTTCAGAGCATCTCTTTATCCCAAGTATTTCTTCTTGAAAATGTAGTAGAAAAATATCATTGAACTCATTTTTAATGCTTCAGAATAAAAATTGCAGGTGAAAACATTTGGAGATATACTGACAAAATAAAATATTTTCACTGCTGTCATTTTTTTTTTTTACTGATGAAACGTGGATGTTACATTGTTTTTTTTGTTATTTATAATATTTGCGTATTCTACAAAATATGTAACATTGAAAATAGGTCTGTATTTTGTAGAAAACACTAGTTTATCTTATATCATATGTCACCTAATAGTTATGAAGTGGGTTTTGTACCAAAGAATGAATTGGAAAGCTGTAATTTGTTCTGCAGTTATCAGCCTGCATTAGAGGGATATGATAAAGTGTACTGCTTAAAAACTAACGTTCACATCTCTGTGCATTTGACAATAAAAATGTATACTGAGATGCTATTAAATCTGTAAATCCACTGTTCTAGTTTTCTGATGCACTGATTTTGTAGCTTTGTGCATAGCCCTGTTTTTTCATGAGTAGTTATCTGTTTTCATGACAGGTGGTCACTAACTGCCAAGAGAAAATCCAGCATTGGTGAGTGAAAGATTGTTTTATTACATTTCTGAAATACTGATGAGGTCACCTGTTAAAAAGTGTGTGATTTTTTTTGATAATTGAATTCTAGTAATCTCCATTTTGAATGCTTTTGATACTAATTTATATTGTCTTTGACTGTTCTCTGAGGTACATGTACCTGATTTTCTGAAGTTGTGTCACCATTTGTTTATTCTAATAGCCTTTTTCCCTTTCTTTTCTTCTTCTTTTTAAAGTTAAAATAATATCAGTATCATGATGAACTATAGACAGATTTTGAATCTGACTGATGAGAGCTCTATTTTGGGAATATTTCTTATGTATTTGTAGTAGAATAATAATTGGAATTAGTTGTTTTAAAATAATGATGGAAATAGACACATTATCCTGAAGTTTGAAAAATCCAACTGCCTACGTCTCGAGCTTGTTTTATGGTCTGCACTTCTTTCACAGTGCAGAGAGGAAGCAAGTGTATCTATTTTAATGTGATAATCTTTAGTTAGTAGGTCAATACTTGGTAAATAATACAGTTTTCTATGTCTTCTGAGGAAAATGCTCAATTTAATGATGAATAAAATCTTATGAGTTGTCATGAGGTATTCCTGTTGATCTTAAAGATATCAAATTACAATATATCCATGCTGTGTTTACAAAGATTTTACTGAGAGAACAACAGGAGCTGTCTTGATTATTGTCTGTAGGGTTATTGCAAAATCATGGTAACTGCCCCTTTAGCGGTGAGATTAAACCTTTGGTTATACACCATCAAGCATATAATATTTTAAATTTATTTTAAGAGGCTTTTTCTTCATGCCTGAGAGATCTCCAAGGAAATAATTTATAGTTAGTGTATATCAAATGTATTTTGGTTTAAATGCACGTAGGCTGCAAGCAGTGGATAAAAGTGAAAATCGGTGCAATCTGTACACATCATCATATTAAATTCTTACTGTTGGCTTGGAGAAAATAATCTTAAAACAATAATATCCACTTTATAAATAAAACTTCAGGGACTTCATTAATTTTTAATAAATGCAGTATCGTAGTTGCATCCACTAGTGGTGTAAGTCTGTCAACATTTCTATAATGGACCATTCACTTTTCATTAGACATTCAGTCCAGGTTAAAACTTGAGATACAAGTCCGTGGCCAAAGAATTAATCATTTCCCCCTGTTAATTTGGCCAAAGTGATCCATTTCACAAATAATTCCCATAGGAAGTTTTACTGATGTGGACTTCTCTCTATTGGTTTTGGTAAGGAATTCGGGGAAATTAGTAAAAGGTTTGATTCAATGAAAACAATAATTTACAGAAATGTGTGAATAACAACTTGCTTCTGGTTTGTTTTGCAAGATTCTTTGCCCATTAGACTGAAAATTCTTTAAGGCAAGGGACATGTTTTCATCTTTTTATCTATAGCACCTCCTGTGTTTGGCACATTATAGGTACTTAATAAATGTTTGAGTAAATGAAGACCAAATGTATAATTATTTTATATATAACATTTTAGTTTACAAATACTGTAGCAGTACTCAAGTTTGGTGACCACTGACAGAAATGTGACATTTACTTTAGGACAGGTTCATGTATTTCTCATGTTCAGTTGCCAGTTTTCCAAAGCTCTTCAAATTACCAAAGCTTAGCATATTTACCTACACATATTCTAAAGTAGTATAGAATTTTATGTATATATAAAAAAAATCAAAGTAATTTTTTCCAGTTAAAACTTGCCTTTTCCTCTGAATCATTTCTAGTATGGCTTAGGAAACTGTCTTTTCTGTTTGTGTTTTAATGATGATCTGATATGCTAAAATCTAAATGGCCAGTTAAGTCACCAATTTATTATCCTAAAAAACTGAAACCAGCGTGTCTCCATTCCTCTGAAAGCCAGGAAATTACTGTTTGGGAGTATTGTGGAATTCTTGGGTTATTTTTATTCTCTTAATTTCACAAACAACGATTGAGTTCCTAGCAGTATGCTAACATTATGTATGCTGCTCTTTGGAGTTGTCAGTGTCTGCCATGGAAGAATTCATAGTCAGACACCAAAAAGGGAAATCACAATAATTTTGTGCTATTTGCAGGGAGATAGAAAGCAAGAACAGAGGCTGGAGCCATTCTCAAGGGTGTCTCACACACTGCTTTTAAAAGCATGTAGCTTTTCATTCTTCTTAAAAACCCTTGGCTTTAGCTTACTATGCAGTACAATTCATATGCCTAAGCTCTTTTCTTTTGGGTGCAGACCAATATAATAAGAAGGAGCAAAACGTATGATTTTTAAAAACTACTTTCTCATTCAAGTGATAAACATCACTTGTGCAATTTTAAAGGATTATTTTATTTAAGTGACAAGTAATCATATTCTGGGCTTCAAAAACAATCTTAAAAATTTTTTTCATGTAGGACAGGAAATAAAAAATAAAAAATAGAAACGTAGGAGTAAAAATGGCTGGAGCCAATGGGACCTGCCCCCCCAATCTCTCCTAGAAAACTCATTCAAATCGCAGAACTTCAGTGCACTAAAGAATATTATTTGTTTAGTTAATAAGAGATACAAAGGAAATGTTTAAGCTTAATTAATAGTTGAAATTTTGTGCAACAGTTTTAGAGCTAACAGTGGTTTTCAGTTTAGTAAAGATTAAAAAAATTTTTAAATATAACTTTTCTTACAATTCTTTTTACTTAGGAAATACTGTGTTACAAAGTCTGCACACTATTTTCTTATTAAAATGTGGATATGCTTCCCACTGTTTGATTCACTAGGGCTTGATGATTCTGTTTGTAGATCATCTGTAATTTTTTATCTTTTGAATTCTTCCCTAAAGAACATAGGATTTGGAGTCACAGACTTACATTTGAATCCTGTCATTTACTAACTGTAATCTTGGGCATATTATACTAATTTCTCAGTTTTCTTGTAAAATGGTGCTGATACTACTTACCTGGAAGATCAAGTGAGATAATGTCTATAAGACACCCATATGGCACTCAGTAAATATTAGGAGTGGCTCTGAAATCTTTGCTGAAAATTTTAATTGTCAGATGAATAAATAAAAAGAAAAAACAAATAAAACAACCACCAAAGCTTTATAAATATTCCTGAGTATTTTGTATTCATGCTATTATCTTTAATCATGATAGATGGCTTTCTGAGCAGTGTTGTTACAGCTTTACCCTAATGTTTTATATAATTTGTATATATAAATTTTAATATATGTTGCTGTTATAAAGAGTTTCAAACAAAAGAGGACAGAGTAGTATAGTGAACTCAAATGTACCCATCACGTAACTTCAGTAATTACTAACTCATGGTTTCATCTAAACTGTTGCATTTAAATAGTCCCCTCTACCCCCACCTCCAACTATTTTGAAATGAATCTAAAACACACCATTCCATCTGGAAATATGTAAGTATATATCTTTAAGACAAAAAAGATTCTACATTAACTTTAAAAATTTTACATTAAAAAACTTAATTATGCAGCATATTTATATAGTTCAAAATTTAAGAAACACAAAAAGGTATAGTGTGTAGTTTTCCTTCTACCCTTGTTCCTGGTTCTCAATTTATTCTTTGTGAACCATTGTATTTTACCAATTTCTTGCAAATCTTTTCAGAAATTATTTGCACGAGGCATAGATGTGTATGTATATTCATGTACATATTTATTTATATTCTGTCCCCAGCCTTTTGACAAAAATGATATTAGACTGTACACTGTTCATTTAATACTATACTTTGGAGATTAATTAATTCTTATTCTTTATTTTGTTCCCATAAACTTTATCATGTGTCAAATGTCTAGTTTTTGGCTTTACCAAATAAGATTTGATACTACTTTTTAAAAACAGTAAATAATGGCCAAATCACTTGAGAGTACAGCTTTTACAACTCAGAGTTTTTGCTAAGCTGTCATATCCATTATTTATTACTCCTTAATAAAATTACTCCAAAACTTAGTGACTTAAAACAACCATTTACTTGTGTATGATTTTGTGGATGTGTGTATTGGACCAGACTTCCTTGTATTGTTCTTCTGCTAGTCTTGTTTGGGCCCACTAGTGTGGTTACAGCTTTCTGGTGGATGCGTCAGCTGGGTTGTCCAGAATGGCCTCACTCACAAGTCTGGGGGCTGGTGCTGGCTGTTAGCTGGGCCTCTCTGTCCATGTGCTCTTTCATTTGGCCTACTTTATATGATGATCTCAGTGCAGCAGCACAAATGGAAGCTGCAGTGCCACATTCTGTTGGTGAAAAGAAATCACGAAGTCAGCCCAGATTCAGAATATGGGGGAATAGACTCCCCATGTTGGTGGGAGGAGTGACAAAGAATTTATGGTCATTTTTAATGCACTATAGATGACTTCTGTTGAACATGTCCCACAAAAAAAGTCTCATTACTTGTGTTGATTTGTAGGGATTAAATGAATATCTGTAGATGGAACAGATGGATATCTGTATCTATGTCTGGTGTTTTTGAGGGATTCCTTGTTCCACAAAAGCATCAAATTATTCCATCCTAACAATGCTGTGGTTTATAGTATATTTCTTATGAATTACCTGAAACAGTGCTTTCCTGACTTGCTTTGATATGCTTATATAAAATTTATTTTATTAATGCATAATCTGTGAAATATTGATTGCATACCTTTAAAATTAAGAAAAAATTATTGATGGTGATGACTTCATTCTGCAGTGTTAGGTTAATTTGGAAACCATATTTTTCAGAGTCCCCATTTTACTGACCACAGTTTTTAGTCACTGTTGTGTATAACGCCTTCCTTTTGGGCTTTTTCATTTTTATGTTCTCCCCCTCCCCCCCAACACACACTTCCAGTGGAGCAGAGAGCAACTTACAAAACTTCTGAAGGTTTTACATATTTTTGTTGTTGTGATTTCTGTATTTATTTATGAAAGTGCCATTAGGGGCAAGGGTAAGAGGGAGGAGTCATATATATAAATCCCCTTCTCTGTCATTCTTCCAAGTTCTTGCATTTTTTTTTTTGGTGTGGTATTTTAGTACATGGGTTGGAATGTTAAGTAAGTTTTGGAGTTTTTGTGATGTTTCAAAGCAAATGAAGATGCAAAAAAAAATTAGAGTTGACTTTTAAGGATGAAATTTTTAAAAACAAATTCTTAATTACGTTTCAGTTTTTTACTGAATGTAAAATGAATACATATTTATAGAAAGGTTGAAATAAAAAAAGAACAAAGATGAATTTACTCATAATTCTAAAGAGAAGCTAATTCTCTCCTTGTAGCTCTTTTTAAAACATTTTGTTTTATTCCCATCAGCTTCTTAATTTGTTATGTCTGTTTATGTCAGTGAAGTCAAACTGTGAATGCTTTTTCTAAAGGGCTAATGATTTTTAAATTGCAATTAGAATTTGTTACTTCTAGGAGTCCCCTCGTCTTCATGTTTTTGAAAGAACCACACTAGTTTAATTCTTAACACATTTCTAAAATAAAATGCAAAAATTATATGTTTTAGGGGAATTCTTTTTCCCAAGGAGTTTAAATTATTTAAAAAATTCCTAATTACACCTTACCATTTAGAACACAGACTTTGATGACATATTTCCAGTGTCCATATACTTTGTTTGGTTCACAGTTTCCCACTATCAGCTTAAGTCCAGTGACTTATCTGATTAATATATCTGATTGAGGCTATATCTCAATTTGATTTGGCACATCTCAAGATTTTTCTTCTTTGTCTTAACTGTATTAGGTTTGAAAACTAACTTCCCTGCACCTTTGATTGTTTTCATTTTCCATTCATTTTTTTTTTGAAAAATAAGAGCAGCACACAATAAAACTTCGAAGCACAGAAGAGCACTACATAAGGATTAAATATTGCATCAACAGTGCTTGTTTGGAGATGCAAAAGTAACATCAGAGTCATCACTCTGGATTATCACTCAGTGCTAAATTCTAAACTACTAGGACTGATGCGCTGGGTATCAGCATATGACTAAGGAGAATGTAGGCTTGTAAAAAAATTGAGCCATGCATAAAGTTTAACTTTTTTACTAATTATATTGAACTCATGACCAAATTGGTGGTAGTTTTCCCATTTAAAAAAAAAATCAAGTGAGTTAAAGATAATGCTGAGAATTTTACATATTTGGTGGGTTTAAAACCAGAATTGCTATTTTTTCTGTTGCAAGACCTCTTGAAAGAAACTAATCTCGAGGGATCTGTGAGTGGAAGGGATCTAGAGTTTTTACCAGTTTCTCATAGGTATCAGTGACCTTGATGGGTTATGAATCATTGCTCTAGGAAGAAAGCACATAAAATATTCTTTTTTCTAAAAGAGACTTTAGAAATAAAGCATAGAAAATAAAAATCGAAATGACAAAACCTGTAATTATGGTTAGATTTAAGTAGAAATTGACAAAAATTCAAAGCTTAAGTCATTATAAACTTAACACATCTAAATTCTTCTTTTCTAAAAGGACCCTCCCTTCTCATTTGTTATGTTTATATCAGTTGCATAAAATTTGGAAAATAAAGAAAATTAAAATTACCTCTAAACTCATCATCTAGAGCTAACTGAACTAGGTATTTTAGGGCATTTTGTTCAGTTAATGTTTTTTTATACAACTTTAAAACCTTCTTACTTTGAATTCACATTTCATTTTATTCTTGGAGAATAAAGAATACTAATGAATGAAGAAACAGGTACCTATAAAACTGACCAGTTTGAAGTTACATGTGCGTGGTTGTTGGTGGAGAGAACACTAGAACAAACTCCTGTCCCTGCTTTGCTGTGTATATCCATTGTATTTGGTCATCTCATGGTCAAAAAGTTAAATTGAAGAAATCTAGTAGAATGTTAGCTGTATTTGTCTCTCTTTAGATAATTGTTTCATTAACTTTTGAAAAATTAAAAGTTTTGATATTTACATTCATTTTTGTATCTATTTCTAATAAATTTTATAATGGACTCATAAAATATAAAGAACATGGATTATTTCATCAGCATCTTCTGATGATGTAAGTTTCCTAGGTATAAGAGAATTGAGAAAAAGAAATATGCTACCATATTGCCTGAATTTTATATTTCATTTAAGAGTATTTTGCCACGACCATTAAAAAAAAAAGAACTGTTAATTTAATACAGATACATTAAAATTTTTTGTATGTTCCCCTTCCCACCAAATTGCAGAAAGCATAACAATGTAGATCCTTTCAAGAATGTTTTTATTGTTTAATATAACCGTAACAGTTTGTTTAGACTGTTTAAGAAGATACTTTGAAAAAAAAGATTATTGCTTTCTTTAGTAACAAGACTTCTTTCATTACATATAATCCATGCCTGAACTTAATATTCCTCTATTTTCTTAATTTTAGAGGTTAAAAAACCCAGGCACCCACCAAACCAGTGGATCTTTAACAAAGAAGCTTTGCAAAAAAAAAAAGAAGTTATGCTAAATTTGAGTGATGAACCCTGCAGCCTATGTCATAAGGCTTGGTTGCAGAGGAGGCACTCAATTAATGGTGAATTGAATTCAAACAAAGGTTTTCTTGGATTCTTAATAGGCAGTTCTAGGGTATGATGGACTAACAGTGATTTCTAAAGATCATTTATTTACTAATATGTATTCCAAAATCTTTGGGTTTTATAATTTCTTAAAATAAAATTTTTACTCTGCCCTAGATTAACCTAGATACTAATACTAATGTGAAACCCTTTTCCTTTTTTCCCTTTAAGCATGTCTTGTTTTCCACTGTTTTGTTTAGGATATTAGGTAAAAGGAAAGAGAATAATAGGAGATTTTTAAAAATGAGTTTAATGTCAATATTTTCTGCCTATTCCAACTTACTACTTAAATTCAAAGTTAGCAAAACCATGATCAGTGATTGTAGTTTTATTTCCCTTTTTAATTTTTTTAAAGCTGGAAATTGGAGTTTCTATCACTTGCTTCTAACAAGCTTTTTTCCCTTATAGAGGTGTTTTGGGTTTTTTTTTTTGTCAGTTGCGTTTAAGGAGAATATTAAAAATACGGAGCCTCTCTCATAGTCCCCCATTTTCTTGGGAAGTACCCCCATTTGTTAGGAAGTCTCCTTTTTCCAGGTGTAGTTACCAAAGTATTTTAAGCAATTGGCTCTTTTGACTGCATATTTTAATGTCTGCCGTGTCCAAAAATTACATCTTTCCAAGTAGTAAAATAGAAAAAAAAATCTGTTCAATTTCGGTGCAAATAATGATCTCCTATTTAACTTCTATAATACAGTAGTTCTTAGAATCATTTTTGTATTTTCTGCTGCATGGGCTTTGTGATCTCTAATGGGATTATTTAAGCCCTAAGTATTAGGGAGACTATTTGTAGATAACTCTTTGGCCAAGCACTTGATCCTGGGTATTTACACTAGTGGGGCCTTTAGAAAGAGAGTTCCTCAAGTCATAATTTCTCCTAGAATCACTGCTTGTCTCCTGCTTGCCTCCCTTCAAAAAGGACTTCTGCATGGGCTGCATTTTAAATTATCTTCTTAAAAAAAATTTTTTTTTTTAATTTAGAAATAGCAAATCCAGTCTTAAACTGTTCTCCTAGATATCCTCAATTTTTGTTCTTGAGAAAATTATTGATAAGTTTAAAACTGAACATGCTTGATTTAGAATATTGACATTGATCTCTTGTATTATCTTTCGTTGAACCTACTGTTCTTTTCATATACAAGAGCTGTTTTGTTAGGAAGTCTCCTTTTTCCAGGTGTAGTTACCCAAGTAAGACATACTGAGAATGCTAACTTTAGTACTAATTTTTTAACAATCTTAGGAACATTCAGACATCTTTGCTGATGTATAGTCCTTGAATATTTGCAAAATTACTTATCTAAAACATATAAACTGTTAGTGTTCTGTAGATTTAATAGACAGTATTTACTATGTGCAGGAATTGTACCAAATCAGATCTTTGTAGACAGTATCCCTTTTATTGCGCACACCAACCCTGTCTCCAAAGCCCTCTGAATCATTATATTTAGCTATACTGTATTTCAGTAAGATAGGCTGTTAGTACCAAATTGAATGAATTTAACCTAGTGGAATCTTACCTTGGCAATACTTTCTCTTGAAAATTTTTGAATTGGTATTTTCGATGCTTCATGGAAAAAGGGGTGTATTGGATGCTTAATGTAGATGATCAATGCTAGGCAGAGTGTTAAACCTTTTATATTTCATTCTCTTGAACCTGGGAGATAGTTAGGCATTATTTCCAGTTTTACCATTCAAAATACTAAGACTAGGATTAATGTGTGTTAAGTGGTGGAGCTGAGATTCACCTGTTCTGACTTCAAAGCCATGTTCTTTAATAGTGCTTTTTTTTTTACTATTTTATTCATACAGAAATTTATCGAGAAGGATAATTTTTCGTCTTAAATACATTTTATGTTTATAAAAAGTGATTTTGGGGGAAGGTTTTTTTTAAAAAAGCTATGGAACACTAGAAATTGAAAAGGCTTGTTTGAAAGAATAGAGATTAGAAGATCTAGGTTAAAATTCATTGCTTACTTCTCCTTGATAGAGGAGATCTGGTTTCCATCTTCCTTCTACTTTCTCATTTGGAAGAGGATAATGTTGATAAGTGACATTTACTGCAGGAATAGTTTTATGATGGGTAGCATAATGTATATGTAAAATTTCTTGATATTCTTAAGACTAAATCAGATAATTTTTATTAATTATGCTACTGTTCCTTTAGGGGAGCTAAGGGGTAAACTGAAACCAATTGCATGACTTTATAAGGCAATCGTTTTTATTATCTGGAGAGTGATTATCTTTGTTGCAGTTTATCCTAATTTCAGTTTGACAGTATCTACCTGTTCTTTCAAATTACTTGCTGAATTGGTGAGATTTTGTTTTTGTTTTATTAAATTGACAACACCCTTCTGCTTTAAAAAATTTCAGTGCTCTGGTTTTGCCTACAGCCTACACATCCTAGCAGGGAACGCTTAGGAAACCTAATCTCCAGAGAAAGTTTGTAAACAGCCATCTCAGTGTAGGGCTATTCATTTCCAGCAGGTGTAAGAAGTGGGTAGGGTTCATAGAGTGGAAACATATAACCATCTCTGCTCCTACAGATTACATTTTTTGGTTATTTGGAATTAATTTATTGGGTAGCTCTGTTTTGATATAACATGAAACAGACTTCAAAGACAGATCAAAATGCTTTTTGTATTGCCTCTACTTAATTTCTTTAGTCCCTGGTTTATTCTCTTTCACCTTAATCACATTAATATAAATAACTGAAGGGTTGATGATTACATTCTTCAGCCTGAAGTTTTCTGAGGAGGACTGAAGCATCTGCTCAGATTTCTGTTCAGTATTTCTATATCACAGCCACTGTTTATTCACTCAAAAGCTTTATTAAATTTCTTCTTCCTTCATCTTGAGTCCCTGTTTCCCTCCAAACATCAGGCCCATCTTCACTATCTCCCTTAATTTCCGAATTTTATTTAGTTCAGATGATCTTCTGTCTTAGAAACTAATTTTCAAGGTGTGAGAGATCTAATTCTGAAAGCCAAAAACCCTGAGAGTCGTAGTTCTTTGATAAATGTACGGTGGAATGAATAAGGCCATTGCTAAATTTTGTAAAAATGAGTTTAAAATAAAAAAATACTTTAATATTTAAATTGCTAAAATTAGGTTTTTGGTTAGCTTGTCTTACTATACATAGCCACTGGAAGAACTGTTAAGTTTTGTTTTCATTTAGTATTTGGTATTTTCTTGTCAACAGGAAGAAGGTAGATAATGACTATAATGCCCTTCGAGAAAGACTCAGTACCTTGCCCGATAAGTTGTCCTATAATATCATGGTATGTTTGGTGTGTTTCTTTAAAATAGTATGTTGTTTCTTGTAAAGATAATATGTAAAGTACAATGATGTTTCCTTATTGTATGTGTATTGATTCACAAATTAGCAAGTTGATGGACTGTATCAGAGGTAACTATCAGAGCAAAGAAGGTTAGTTTCATTTTATAATAATACACTAATCATAGTAATAGTTGATATTTACTTGTTTTCTTTTTTCAGATTTATATTAAATTATCACATTATGATGGCATAAATGGCATAAATGTTAGCACAAAATTTGACATATTTAGTATGCAAATTTACTGTTAGAAAACTGTAATTAAGACAGAAATAATGGCATTTAGTTGTTCCCTGTTAGCCAGAGTAGGAATAGGCCATGATGTTGTGTAATTCACACTAGCCCAAGTATTTTGTAAGTTTTGTAGACCCATTAAAGCTATTTGTTGATTTCTGCTGTATAAAAAATGGCTTTTATTGGAAATACTTTCCATTTTTTAATCAAAGGCATTCTTTGTTAATACTTCTTTCCTAGCTTGCTTTCATTTAAATTTATGAATGAACAAAGTATAAACATCCAGAGATGCTAAAATCTTTGAAAGCTGTATGTAAATGTGCCGATTTTCTTCTCCTGTTTTAATATTGGTTTAGTAACTGAAAACAATTTTCTGTAGGTTTTCCTAGTAAAACTTTAATGTTAGAGTTCTGTGAATTTGATGTTTTATTTCTTACTATATAGATAAAAAGACCTTAACACAGAGCTTTTAATGCTAAGTGTTTCACAAAACATTTTTTAGTGTTTAAATTTTTTTTCTTTCTCTCCCACTCTCTCTCTCTCTCTCTCCCCCTCCCTCTCCTTTTCTCTCTAAACAATAGGTACCATTTGGCCCCTTTGCCTTCATGCCAGGAAAACTTGTGCGTACTAATGAAGTCACTGTTTTACTTGGGGACAATTGGTTTGCAAAGTGCTCAGCAAAGCAGGCTGTGGGCTTAGTGGAGCATCGGAAAGAGCGTATGTACCAATTACAGATGATGTGTCTTTGCTGGATGTGTATGGGTTCACAAAGTGCCATGCTGATGGCTTTGTTACTAAAAGTTATCTTCCATAATTTATTAGTCCAGGCTTTTTTGTAATTCTGTTGAAATTTAGGTAATTTGAGTAGGACCAACATTTCAGAATGTGAGTTGGTGAATGGAATATCTGGGTTGGAAGTACCACCCATATTGGCATGTTTTCAGAAATTACAAAATGTAAAAGTCATTACATATAATGTTGGGAAGACATAAGAATTGGGGTTATTTCATATTTTATAATTGGTTCGTTTTCAGTGCTTTCATAGACATGCTTTTGCTTTTGATAACGTTAGTGCACAGAGGAAATTTATTTTCTATTTATTTGAACTAAGAGAAATACCTATTTGCAAAAGTAGAAACAGTTCTTGAGCATGTGTTGCGGTTTGGAAGAAGTCATAATTTTCATCTTATACAGGCTAGGTGTGAAGAGGTGCTACCTAAAATGGTTCCCTTATAGTTGCTAACTAGTTTCAGGTTTTGCCCTCACATTAGTGAGGTAGTTCTTTAAGTTGTGTTTATCTAGGATGTTCTTTGTTGGCGTATATATGTCTACACATATACTGTGCAGTTGGATGGATTGGCTTGGGTTTTAACTTGGTTTCATTTTAAAACTCAGCTTACTTAATATCTAATCTATATTCTTATTTCTATCATAGCATACTTAAATTGATAGTATAGTATCACCCCTCCCTTTTTAGCAATCTAGTTAAACGTATGTTTGAGAATTTTTTTTGGTATCCTGTATAAATGAGGTCATATAGATAGAAAACAGCTGAGTTTTCTAAATCTGAAATTATTTCACTTTTATAAATGAGTGGGTACTAGAGAACTCATTTACACACTGAAAATCGGGGGTCTATATTTGGAGAGACTAATTGCAAATCAACTCCTGTAAGTTTATAATTGATACATATTTTGATCTTTTGTGATACTACATTAAAATAGAGGAAAGAGAATGGGCATAATCCTTTCATAAAGGCTTTTCTTAATGAGGAAGTCTATTACTGGAGTAGCACTGCTGATAGAAATCAGTTTGTAATCTGTTGGAGTTTGTTCACTTTGATTTTCATATGGATATTTCTGTAAAATCTTTACAATCAATTATGATAATATCAAATGGGAGAATACTTTTAATAGAAGAGAATACAGCTCTAGAACAGAAAAGTGTATTTTGGTAGAGCACTTTCCAATGTTAAATATGTTTTGGGAAATGACCACTTTTGATATCTAAAATGATTTTCAGAATACTTACATATAAATTGTTTGAGAACCTATTACAGTAGATTCTAAAAAGTTGTTTTATTCACACAGTTTTATAATAACATAACTGAAGAAAATATTTAGACATTTTGCTGTTTTTAATATTTATCAAGAAAAAACTTTTTCTTAAGGCAGAAGAACAGTCAAACATTAAACAGTTACATATACACTCATCTACCTTAACAGTTGACAGGGTAATGGGGGGAGGTGGAGGGAGATTATTGCATGTTAAAATAGAGGACAAAATGGATTTAACACAACAATAACAACAAAACGATTTAGAGGAGGTGGCTCTGAGGAAGAAGATTTCTAAGAGTTCCCTACCTTTGTGTTCACATCTTGTTTTTTTGCTATTTAATACAAATATGACCAGCTTTTAAAAGTCATTTTTTAATTTTTAAAATTATCAGAGTGCAATTGACTTTTTATTTGTTCTACTGTTCTAGGAATTATAGCACATGTAAAGATGTGTTTAACCAGTGTCATAATCAGTCCACAGGTTAGAATACAGGATACACCACAGTCAGGACACAGGATCTCACCAAAAACTTGCTCATGCTTTCCTTTTGCACCCTACCTGCACCCCTAAAGTCTGACAGCCACTGATCTCTCACTATTAATTTTGCCTTTTCCAGAATATCATATAAATGGAATCGTGTACTCTGTAATCTGTTGAGACTGCTTTCACTTACCAAAATGCCACATCCAAGTTGTTCTGTGTGTTGGAAGTTCATTCCTTTTTAGTGCTGAATATTGTTCCATTATATACATGTACCACAGTTTTCTGTCCACCCACTGGAGGACATAGGGGTTTCTTCCCTTTTTTGGCCATTATGAGCAGAACTATAAGCCTTTGTGCACACATTTTTGTGTGACCTTCAATTTCATTGCTGTGGGTAAACATCTGTAAGTGGGATTGCTTGGTCATGTGGTCAAATGCTGGTAAGGATGCAAAGCCCCTAGGACTCATACACTGCTGGGGTTGGGGGGATGTAAAATAATACAGCCACTTTAGAAAAGAGCCTGGCAGTTTCTTTTTTAAATTTATTTTGGTATCATTAATCTACAATTACATGTGCAATATTATGGTTATTAAACTACCCTCTTCATCAGGTCCCCCCCACCAACCCTATTACAGTCACTGTCCATCAGCATAGTGAGATGCTATAGAATCACTACTTGTCTTCTCTGAGTTGTACAGCCCTCCCTGTGCCCCCCCCCAACATTACATCTGCTAATCGTAATGCCCCATTCTCGCCCTTATCCCTCCCTTCCCACCAATCTTCCCCAGTCCCTTTCCCTTTGGTAACTATTACCCCATTCTTGGGTTCTATGAGTCTGCTGCTGTTTTGTTCCTTCAGTTTTTTTACTTTGTTCTTATACTCCACATACGAGTGAACTCATTTGATACATGTCTTTTTCGGCTTGGCTTATTTTGAGCATAATACCCGCTAGCTCCATCCATGTTGTTGCAAATGGTACAATTTGTTTTCTTCTTACAGCCGAATAATGTTCCATTGTGTATGTGTACCACATCTTCTTTATCCATTCATCTACTGATGGGCACTTAGGTTGCTTCCATTTCTTGGCTATTGTAAATAGTGCTGCAATAAACATAGGGGTGCACATGTCTTTTTCAAATTGGGCTTCTGCATTCTTAGGGTAAATTCCTAGGAGTGGAATACCTGGGTCAAATGGTATTTCTATTTTGAGTTTTTTGAGGAACCTCCGTACTGCTTTCCACAATGGCTGAACTAATTTGCAGTCCCACCAGCAGTGTAGGAGGTTCCCTTTTCTCCACATCCTCGCCAACATTTGTTGTTGTTTGTGTTTTGGATGTTGGCCATCCTCACTGGTGTGAGGTGATATCTCATTGTGGTTTTAATCTGCCTTTCTCTGATGATTAGCGATGTGGAGCATCTTTTCGTGTGCCTGTTGGCCATCTGAATTTCTTCTTTGGAGAAGTGTCTATTCATGTCCTCTGCCCATTTCTTAATTGGATTATTTGCTTTTTGTTTGCTTAGGTGCATGAATTTCTTTATATATTTTGGATGTCAACCCCTATCGGATACGTCATTTATGAATATATTCTCCCATACTGTAGGAAGTCTTTTTGTTCTACTGATGCTGTCCTTTGCTGTACAGAAGCTTTTCAGCTTGATAGAGTCCTACTTGTTCGTTTTGCTTTTGTTTCCCTTGCCTGGGGAGATATGTTCATGAAGAAGTCGTTCATGTTTATGTCCAAGATATTTTTGCCTATGTTTTTATCTAAGAGTTTTATGGTTTCATGATTTACATTCAGGTCTTTGATCCATTTTGAGTTTACTTTTGTGTGTGGGGTTGGACTCATTCTCATACATGTAGCTGTCCAGTTTTGCCAACACCAGCTGCTGAAGAGGCTGTCATCTCCCCATTGTATATCCAAGGCTCCTTTATCAAATATTAATTGACTGTATAGTTTGGGTTAATGTTTGGATTTTCTGTTCTGTTCCACTGGTCTCTGGGTCTGTTTTTGTGCCAGTACCAAATTGTCTTGATTACTGTGGCTTTGTAGTAGAGCTTGAAGTCAGGGAGCGTAATTCCCCCTGTTTTATTCCTCCTTCTCAGGATTGCTTTGGCTATTCGGGGTCTTTTGTGGTTCCATATGAATTTAAGAATTATTTGTTACAGTTCATTGAAGAAAGCTGTTGGTACTTTGATAGGGATTGCATTGAATCTATAGATTGCTTTAGGTAGTATAGCCATTTTGACAATATTTATTCTACCTAGCCAAGAGCATGGGGATGAATTTCCATTTGTTAGTGTTCTCTTTTATTTCTCTTAGGAATGTCTTGTAGTTTTCAGAGTATAGGTCTTTCACTTCCTTCATTAGGTTTATTCCTAGGTTTTTTATTCTTTTTGATGCAGTTGTGAATGGAATTGTTTTTCTGATTTCTCTTTCTGTTAGTTCATTGTTAGTGTATAGGAAAGCAACAGATTTCTGCGTGTTAATTTTGTATCCTGCAACTTTGCTGAATTCAGATATTAGTTCTAGTAGTTTTGGAGTAGAGTCTTTAGGGTTTTTTATGTACAATATCATGTCATCTGCAAATAGTGACAATTTGACTTCTTCTTTACCCATCTGGATGCTTGTATTTCTTTGTTTTGTCTGATTGCCATGGCTAGGACCTCCAGTACTATGTTGAATAGCAGTGGAGAGAGTGGGCATCCCTGTCTTGTTCCTGAACTTAAAGCTTTCAGCTTCTTGCTGTTAAGTATGATGTTAGCTGTGGGTTTGTCATATATGGCCTTTATGATGTTGAGGTACGTGCCCTCTGTACCCATTTTGTTGAGAGTTTTAATCATGAATGGATGCTGAATTTTGTAAAATGCTTTTTCAACATCTATGGAGATGAGCATGTGGTTTTTGTCCTTTTTGTTGATGTGTTGGATGATGTTGATGGATTTTCGAATGTTGTACCATCCTTGCATCCCTGGGATGAATCCCACTTGATCATGGTGTATGATCCTCTTGATGTATTTTTGAATTCGGTTTGCTAATATTTTGTTGAGTATTTTTGCATCTACGTTCATCAGGGATATTGGTCTGTAATTTTCTTTTTTGGTGAGGTCTTTGCCTGGTTTTGGTATTAGAGTGATGCTGGCTTCATAGAATGAGTTTGGAAGTATTCCCTCCTCTTTTATTTTTTGAAAAACTTTGAGAATGGGTGTTATTTCTTGTCTATATGTCTGGTAGAATTCAGAGGTGAATCCATCTGGCCTGGGGGTTTTGTTCTTGGGTAGTTTTTTGATTATCATTCAATTTCATTGCTGGTGATTGGTCTGTTTAGTTTTTCTGTTTCTTGCTTAGTCAGTCTTGGAAGGTTGTATTTTTCTAAGAAGTTGTCCATTTCCTCTAGGTTTTCCAGCTTGTTAGCATATAGATTCTCATAACATTCTCTTATAATTCTTTGTATTTCTGTGGGGTCTGTCATTACTTTCCTTTCTCATTTCTGATTCTGTTTATGTGTGTAGATTCTCTTTTTCTCTTAATGAGTTTGGCTAGGGGTTTATCTATTTTGTTTATTCTTTCAAAGAACCAACTCTTGGTTTCATTGATTTTTTTCTATTGTTTTATTCTTCTCAATATTTATTTTTTCTCTGATCTTTACTATGTCTCTCCTTCTGGTAACTTTGGGCCTCATTTTTTCTTCTTTTTCCAATTTCAGTAATTGTGTCTTTAGACTATTCATTTGGGAATGTTCTTCCTTCTTTAAATAGTCCTGGATTGCAATATACTTTCCTCTTAGAACTGCCTTTGCTGCGTCCCACAGAAGTTCTAGCTTTGTGTTGTTGTTGTCATTAGTCTCCATATATTCTTTGATTTCTGTTTTGATTTGGTCGTTAACCCACTGATGAATTAGGAGAATGGTGTTAAGTCTCCATGTATTTGTGAGCCTTTTTGTTTTCTTTGTAAAATTTATCTCTAGTTTTATACCTTTGTGATCTGAGAAGTTGGTTGGTAGGATTTCAATATTTTTGAATTTACTGAGGTTCTTTTTGTGGCCTAGTATGTGGTCTATTCTGGAAAATGTTCCATGTGCACTTGAGAAGAATGTGTATCCTGTTGCTTTTGGGTGCAGAGTTCTGTAGATGTCTGTTAGGTCCATCTGTTCTAGTGTGTTGTTCAGTGCCTCTGTGTCTTTACTTACTTTCTGACTGGTTGATCTGTCCTTTGTAGTGAGTGGTGTGTTGAAGTCTCCTGAAATGAGTGCATGCTTTCTATTTCCTCCTTTAATTCTGTTAGTATTTGTTTCATATATGTCGGCGCTCCTGTGTTGGGTGCATATATATTTATAACGGTTATATCTTCTTGTTGGACTGACCCTTTTATCATTATGTAATGTCCTTCTTTATCTCTTGCTACTTTCTTCGTTTTGAAGTCTATTTTGTCTGATACAAGTACTGCAACACCTGCTTTTTTCTCCTTGTTGTTTGCATGAAATATCTTTTTCCATCCCTTCACTTTTAGTCTGTGTATATCTTTGGGTTTGAGGTGAGTCTCTTGTAAGTAGCATATAGATGGGTCTCGCTTTTTTATCCATTCTATTTCTCTGTGTCTTTTGATTGATGCATTCAGTCCATTTACATTCAGGGTGATTATCGATAGATATGGACTTATTGCTATTGCTGGCTTTAGATTCGTGGTTACCAAAGGTTCAGGGGTTCCTTCTTTACTGTCTAACAATCTAACTTAACTTTCTTGTTACGTTATTGTAAACACAGTCTGATGTTTCTTTATTTCTCTCCCTTCTTATTCTTCCTCCTCCATCCTTTATATAGTAAGTGTTTTATTCTTTGCCTTTAGTTAGTATTTGGATGGTCTACTTTCTTTTCTATGATTTTATTTTCTCATGGTGACATCTTTTTAGCCTTAGGAGTGCTTCCGTCTAGAGCAGTCCCTTTAAGATATCCTGTAGAGGTGGTTTATGGGAGGCAAGTTCTCTCAGCTTTCGCTTGTCTGGAAATTGTTTAATCCCTCCATCATATTTAAATGATAATTGTGCTGGATACAATAGTCTTGGTTCGAGGCCCTTCTGTTGCATTACGTTAAATACATTATGCCATTCTCTTCTGGCCTGTAAGGTTTCTGTTGAGAAGTCTCGTGATAGTCTGATGGGTTTTACTTTGTAGGTGATCTTTTTTCTCTCTCTAGCTGCCTTTAATACTCTATCCTTATCTTTGATGTTTGCCATTTTAATTATTATGTGTCTAGGTGTTGTCTTACTTGGTGGGTCCCTTGTGTTGGGAGATCTGTGGGTATTCCGTGGACTGCAAGACTAATTCGTTCCCCAGCATGGGGAAGTTCTCGGCAATTATTTCTTCAAAGACACTTTTATCCCTTTTTCTCTCTCTTCTTCCTCTGGTACTCCTATAATGAGAATATTGTTCTGTTTGGATTGGTCGCACAGTTCTCTTAATATTCTTTCATTCCTAGAGATCCTTTTATCTCTCTCTGCCTCAGCTTCTCTGTATTCCTGTTCTCTGATTTCTATTCCATTAACGGTCTCTTGCATCTCATCCAGTCTGCTGCTAAGCCCGTTGATCGCTTGTCTCATTTGTGCATTGTCTCTCCTCACTTCCCTCACTTCCTCCCTCAGCTCTTGCATATTTCTCTGTAGATCCATCAGTATGGTTATGACTTTTATTCTGAGTACTTTTTCAGGAAGATTGTGCGTTTCCATCCCATAGACTCACTCTCTAGTGTTGTCTGGGTCTGGGTAAGCTTTGTTTGTACCATATTCCTCTGTCTTTTCATGGCGATAGGAGTGGTCACTGATAGATGCTACATATGTCAGCTGGGCTCTTGAAGACTTTTAAACGAAAAAGAAAAAGAAAAAAAAGGAAAAGAAAGAAAAGAGAAGAGAAGAAAAAGGAAAGGAAAAAAGAAAGAAAGAAAAGAAAAAAAAAGCCCGCCGGCACTACATTCTGTGAGGATGCTGTAGGTGGTGCTGCTGCTCCACTATTTCGCAGCTGCGGCCATGCCACTCTGCAGGGCTGTTTGTAGCTCTGGCCAGGGCAAGAATGAATGGGAGGCTGCTGATCTCTGTGGCAAGTCTCAGTGCGGCTACTTTTTCCCAGTCGCCAGCCAAGGGGTCCAAAAACCCCAGGACTCCCAGCCTCCTGGGCTGAGTGTGCTGGGATGATCCTTCTCCTCCATTGGGCCCCTGCCTCTTTAAGACCGCTAAAAAGGCACGCGCTTTTCTTTTGTCCCTGGGATTGGCTGAGAGGACCGTGGCGTGTTCCCCGGCTCAGATCCTGCACCTCTGACTCTCCAATCTCCGATATACCGTGCAATGTGTGTCAGTGCTCCCGGCACAGATCACCAGGGCTGGTTATTTCACAGGCCTGTTCTTCCACTCCCTCCCTGCTCTGAATCCTCTCCTCCTGCCAGTGCACTGGGGTGGGGGAGTGCTCGGGTGCCGCCGGTTCGCGGCTCCATATGTTACCCGCCTCGCGGGGTGCTGAGTCCTCTCAAGTGTAGCTGCAGGCTGGGTGCCGTCTTGTATCCTCTGGTTTCTCTTTTAGGAATAGTTGTATTTGTTGTATTTTCATAAACATACATGGTTTTGGGAGGAGATTTCTGCCGCCCTGCTCACACCGCCATCTTCCTGGAAGTGTCTGTTCTATTTTCTTTACTGTGGTTTTATTACCTCTGGTGACAGCTATTAAACTGTAGGAGCACTTCCATCTATAACAGTCCCTCCAAAATACACTGTAGAGATGGTTTGTGGGAGGTATATTCTCTCAGCTTTTGTTTATCTGGGAATTGTTTAATCCCTCCTTCAAATTTAAATGATAATCTTGCTGGATAAAGTAGTCCTGGTTCAAAGCCCTTCTGCTTCATTGCATTAAATACATCATGCCACTCCCTTCTGGCCTGTAAGGTTTCTGTTCAGAAGTCTGATGATAGCCTGATGGGCTTTCCTTTGTATGTGATCTTATTTCTCTCTCTGGCTGCTTTTAATGGTCTGTCCTTATCCTTGATATTTGCCATTTTAATTACTAAATGTCTTGCTGTTGTCTTCCTTGGGTCCCTTGTGTTGGGCGATCTGTGCACCTCCATGGTTTGAGAGACTATCTCCTTCCCCAGATTGTGGAAGTTTTCAGCGATCACCTCCTCAAAGACACTTTCTATCCCTTTTTCTCTCTCTTCTTCTTCTGGTACCCGTTTAATGCGAATATTGTTCCGTTTGGATTGGTCACACAGTTCTCTCAATATTCTTTCAATCTTCGAGATCTTTTTTTCTCTTTGTGCCTCAGCTTCTTTGTATGCCTCTTCTCTAGTTTCTATTTCATTTATCTTCTTCTCCACCGTATCCTATCTGCTTTTAATACCATCCATTGTGCTCTTCAATGATTGGATCTCTGACCATAATTCATTCCTGAGTTCTTGAATATCTTTCTGTACCTCCATGAGCATGTTAATGATTTTTATTTTGAAGTCCGTTTCAGGGAGAGTCATGAGGTCCATATCATTTAAATCTTTGTCTGGAGTTGTATTCATAATTTTACTCTGGACCAGATTCCTTTGGCATTTCATATTTGTATATGGTGCCCTCTAGTGCCCAGAAGCTCTACTCTCTGGAGCTGCTCAGCCCCTGAAGCAATTTCCGGGATTGTAGGGGAGTGGTATTGGTGCCTCGTTGGGGGGGAGGGGGGGGGGTATTTCCTGGTTCCTGGCTGCTCTGCCTGTCTCCACTACCTAAACCAGTGGGCTGATCACAGAGGTACAAGCCTCTGTGCTTTGCATTTTTAGTTGCTGTAGACAGATCTTCCCTCTTTCTGGCCTAACGCTAGGGTAGGGTTTCCCAGTTTTCAAGCCCGGTGGGGCTGGCCAGGGGAAAGGCACACTAGTCTGCCTGTCACAGAAGGGGTTCTTGGAGCTGTGTAGGCAGCCAGGGAGCTGGAGCACCTGAAGATCGTGAAAGCTCCCAATTTGCTGGGCAGAGTACACCCAGACAATTTTGTCTATGTGTCTTTTCTCCTGAGCAGTAAGCTCTGTGCATTCCTTGACCCTTTAGCAGCCGTCTTGCTAAGGGCTTCTTTGTTAGGAAGTCTCTCAGACTGCCTGCCTTTCTTTTGTCCCAGAGCAGCTGGATATTGATCCCTGCTTTCCCCAAGCAGCTGGAATCTTAGTCTCTCCAGGAATTCTGCCTGTCTTAGCTTTCCAACCCCCTAATTATGAGAGTATCATGCAAGCACCATGAAATGTAGGTTTGTGCTCCCGGAGCAGATCTCCAGAATTAGGTATTCAGCAGTCCCAGATCTCCCCTCCCTCCCTGCTCTGTTCCTCTTTCTCCTCCTGGTGAGCCAGGGTGGGGAAGGGCTTGGAACCCGCAGGACCACAGCTTTAGTACGTTACCCTTTTCCGTGAGGTCTGCTCTTGTCTCCAGGTGTATGCAGTTTGCTGCAGTCCTCTTTCCTGTTGCTCTTGCAAGAGTAGTTGTATTAGTTATATTTTCATATTATATGCGGTTTTAGGAGGAAGCCTCTGTCTCATCTTTCACGTCGCCATCTTTAATCCAGTCTCTAGGTATTTTGATAGGGATTGCATTGAATCTGTAGATTGATTTAGGCAGGATGGCCATTTTGACAATATTAATTCTTCCTAGCCAAGTGTGTGGGATGAATTTCCATTTATTAGTGTCCTCATTAATTTCTCTTTAGAGTGTCTTGCAGTTTTCAGGGTATAGGTCTTTCACTTCCTTGGTTAGGTTTATTCCTAGGTATTTTATTCTTTTTGATGCGATTGTGAATGGAATTGTTTTCCTGATTTCTCTTTCTGCTAGTTCATCATTAGTGTGTAGGAATGCTACAGATTTCTGTGTATTAATATTGTATCCCGCAACTTTACTGAATTCAGATATTAGACCTCGTAGTTTTGTAGTGGATTCTTTCGGGTTTTTTATGTACACTGTCATGTCATCTGCAAACAGGGACAGTTTGACTTCTTCCTTGCCAATCTGGATGCCTTTTATTTCTTTGTGTTGTCTGACTGCTGTGGCTAGGACCTCCAGAAGTATGTTGAATTAAAGTGGGGACAGTGGGTGATGCACAAAAGTTTTAAAGTTGACAATGCCTGGTTTGTCTATGTTTTCTTTTGTTGCTTGTACTTTTGGTGTCATATCCAAGAAATCATTGCCAAATTCAATGTCATAAGCTTTTCCCCCTAAGTTTTTTCCTAAGAATTTCATGGTTTTAGATCTTCATTTGAGTCTTTCATCCTTTAAAGTTAATAGAAGGTAAGAGCCTATCTTAATTCTTTTGCATGTGGCTATCAGATTTTTCCAGCACTGTTAAAAAGACTGTACCTTATTGAATGGTTTTGGTACTGATGTAGGAAATAATTTGAACATATGTGGGAGGGTTTATTTTGGATTTTCTATTCTATTTTATGGTCTATATATCTGTCTCAATGCCAGTATCTCAGTGTTTTGATTACCTGTAGCCTTGTAGTAAGTATCAAAATCAGTAAGTATGAAACCTCCAACTTTGATTACTTTTGGTATTTGGGTTCTCTTGAGATTATGTATGAATTTTGGGATTGATTTTTCTGATTATGCAAAAAATGTTGGGATTTTGATAGGGATTACACTGAGTTTGTAGATTGCTTCGGTTACTATCTTCACAATGTTAAGCCCTCCAGTCCATGAACACAGGATGTCTTGATGTCTTTCCATTTATGTCTTTAGTTTTTTCAGCAACACTCTGTAGTTTCAGTGTGTAAGTCTTATGCTCTGTGGCTGAATTTATTACTAAATATTCTTTTTGATGCTAGTATAAATGGAATTATTTTCTTAATTTCCTTTTGGATTGTTCATTGTTGCTGTATAGAAATGAAACTGATTTTTGAGCATTGATTTTGTGTCCTGAGACTTTGCTGAATTTGTTTTTTACCTGTGTGTGTGTGTGTGTGTGTGTGTGTGTGTGTGTGTGTGTGTAATATTTAGGGTTTTTCTACATATAAGATCATATTATCTGCCAAGAGAAATAATTTTATTTCTTTTCCAAGTTGGATGCTTTTATTTCTTTTTCTTGCTTAAATGTTCTGACCACTACTACAAAGCCACAGTAATCAAGACAATTTGGTATTGGCACAAAAACAGACCCACAGATCAGTGGAATAGAATAGAAAATCCAAACATCAACCCAAACACATGCAGTCAATTAATATTTGATAAGGGAGCCTTGGATATACATTGGGGAGATGACGGCCTCTTCAGCAGCTGGTGTTGGAAAAACTGGACAGCTACATGTAAGAGAATGAAATTGGACTACTGTCTAACCCCATACACAAAGGTAAACTCAAGGTGGATCAAAGACCTGAATGTAAGTCATGAAACTATAAACCTCTTAGAAAAAAATATAGGCAAAAAGCTCTTGGACATAAACATGAGTGACTTCTTCATGAACATATCTCCCCGAGCAAGGGAAACAAAAGCAAAAATGAACAAGTGGGACTATATCAAGCTGAAAAGCTTCTGTACAGCAAAGGACACCATCAGTAGAACAAAAGACTTCCTACAGTATGGGAGAATATATTCATAAATGACGTATCCGATAAGGGGTTGACATCCAAAATATATAAAGAACTCACGCACCTTCAACAAACAAAAAGCAAATAATCCAATTAAGAAATGGGCAGAGGACATGAATAGACACTTCTCCAAAGAAGAAATTCAGATGGCCAACAGGCACACGAAAAGATGCTCCACATCGCTAATCATCAGAGAAAGGCAGATTAAAACCACAATGAGATATCACCTCACGCCAGTGAGGATGGCCAACATCCAAAACACAAACAACAACAAATGTTGGCCAGGATGTGGAGAAAAGGGAACCCTCCTACACTGCTGGTGGGACTGCAAATTAGTTCAAACCATTGTGGAAAACAGTATGGAGGTTCCTCAAAAAACTCAAAATAGAAATACCATTTGACCCAGGAATTCCACTCCTAGGAATTTACCCTAAGACTGCAGCAGCCTAGTTTGAAAAAGACAGATGCACCCCTATGTTTATTGCAGCACTATTTACAATAGCCAAGAAATGGAAGCAACCTAAGTGTCCATCAGTAGATGAATGGATAAAGAAGATGTGGTACATATACACAATGGAATATTATTCAGCCATAAGAAGAAAACAAATCCTACCATTTGCAACAACACGGATGGAGCTAGAGGGTATTATGCTCAGTGAAATAAGCCAAGCTGAAAAAGACAAGTACCAAATGATTTCACTCATATGTGGAGTATAAGAACTGAGGGGAAAAAAAAAACTGAAGGAACAAAGCAGCAGGAGACTCACAGAACCCAAGAACGGACTAATAGTTACCAAAGGGAAAGGGACTGGGGAGGATGGGTGGGAAGGGAGGGACAAGGGGGAAGAAGAGACATTACAATTAGCAGATGTAATGTTGGGGGGGCACGGGGAGGGCTGTACAACCCAGAGAGGACAAGTAGTGACTCTATGGCATCTCACTACGCTGATGGACAGTGACTGTAGTGGGGTTGGTGGGGGGGACCTGATGAAGGGGGTAGTGTAATCACCATAATATTACTCATTTAATTGTAGATTAATGATATCAAAATAAACTTATAAAAAAATGTTCTGACCAGAACTTCTGGTACTATGTTCTTGCATGGTGATAGTAGCCCTCCTCATCTTGTTCCTGATCTTAGGGGAAAAACAGTCTTTGACAGTTGAGTAGGATGTCAATTTGGGTTTTTCATAGTTGGCTTTTATCATGTTTAGGAAATACCTAGTTTATTGTTTTTATATCATGAAGTAGTGTTGTTCGTGAAAGGCTTTCTCTGCATCAACTGAGATAATCATTTGGTTTTCTTAAATCCCTTTCATTCTGTTAATGTAGTTACTAACATTGATTGATTTTTGAATATGGTAAACCACTGGGATTATCCAAAATGGACTGTAATCCTTTTAATATGCTGCTGCTTTTTGTTTGCTAGCATTTTTTTCCACTTCCGTTGAGATATAGTTGACATACATCTCTGTATGAGTTCAGGTGTACAGCATAAAGGTTTTACTTACATATATTGTGAAGTGATTACCATAGTAAGTTTCGTTAACATACGTCACCTTATTTAGATACAATAAAAAGGAAAAAAAGGAAAAATTTTCTCCTTGTAATGGAAACTCTCAGGATTTACTCTCAATGACTTCATATATACCATACAACAGTGGTAACTATAGTTATGTTGTATGTTATGTATTTATTAAATATATACATACTATTAAATATAATGCTTATTTATTAAAATTGGAAGTTTGCACCTTTGACTGCCTTCCTCCAATTCCCTTCTCCCCACTCCCTGTTTGCTAGCATTTTGTTGAGGATTTTGCATGTATATTCATAAGGGATATTAACCTATAGTTTTATTTTTCTTTGATGTTTTTTGCTGGCCTCAGAGAATGTGTTCCTTCCTCTTCAATATTTTGAAAGTTTGAGAATTGGTATTCTTGAGTGTTTAGTAGAAAACATCCTGGGCTTTTCATTTTTGGGGAGTTTTTGATTAGTGATTCAATCTCCTTACTTGTTATAGGTCTGTTCAGATTTTCCTCTCCATCTTGCATTGGTTTTAGTAGTGCATATGTTTCCAGGAATTTGTCCAATTTGTTGACATTCAGTTGTCCATAGTATTTATTTATGTAAAATAAGTAGAATTGTCTCATTTTATTTCAGATTTTAGTAATTTGAGTCTCTTTTTCTTAGTCTGGGTACTAAAGACATCAATGTTGTTGGTCTTTTCAAAAAACCAATTTTTAGTTTTGTTGATTTTTCTGTTCTGTAATCTCCACTCTAATTTTTGTTATTTCTTCTGCCAGTTTAAAGTTTAGTTTACTCTTCTTTTACAAATTCCTTATAGCATACTGTTAGGTTGTGATTTGAAATATTTCTTCTTTTATAATTAAGGTATTTAGAGGTATAAATTTCTTTCTGAACAGTGCTTTCTTTCACTGTATCTTGAAAGTTTTGGTATGTTCTATTTTCATTTTCATTGGTCTCAAGGTGTTTTCTGATTTCCTTTGTGATTTCTTCTTTGACCCATTGATTAATTCAGTGATTTGTTAAATTTCCACATATTTGTGAATTTTCTACTTTTCCTTCTGTTACCGATTTCTAGTTTCATTTCATTGTGATTGGAAAAAATACTTTCTGTGGTTCTAGTCTTGTTAAAATTGTTAAGACTTCTTTTGTGTCCTATCATATGGCCTTTTTTGGAGACTGTCCCATGTTTCCCTTAGAAGAACGTATATTCTGCTCCTATTAGGTAGAGTTTTCCAAATATGTCTGTTTGGTCCAATTGGTCTGTAGTGTTTGTTGCTCAAGTTCTCTATTTCCTTATTGCTTTTCTTTCTGGTGTTTCTGTTGTTTATTGCAAGTGGGGTATTGACTTCTTCAACTCTTACTGGAGGACTGTATTTCTCCCTTGAATTCTGTCAGTTTTTGCCCCATATCTTGTTGTTGTGTATGTATATGTTTATAATTGTTACATCTTCATGATAGATTGAACCTTTTATCACTGTAAAATACCCTTTGTTTCTTGTAACCTTTTTTGTCTCATGAATATAGCTACCCTAGTTCTCTTTTGGTTACTATTTGCATGGAGTATCTTTTCCATCCTTTCATTTTCGACTTATTTGTGTCCTTAGATCTAAAGTGAGTCTCTTGTTGACAACATATGGTTGGATCATTTGTTTTTTTTAAATCCATTCTGCCATTCTGTGCCTTCTATTGGGTAGCTCAGTCCATTTACATTTATAGAAATTACTTATAGGCAGGACTTAATTTTACCATTTTGTTTTTTTGTATGTCTTATATTTTTTGTCTCTCGTTATCTTCCATTACTGTCTTTCTTCATGTTTAGTTGATTTTTTGTGATAAAATGTTTTGATTCCCTTCTCACTTCCTTAATTAGTATTTTATAGGTATCTTTGGTTACCATGGAGATTATGTACAACATCCTAAGGTTATTAATAATTTTATATTGATACCAATTTGACTTCAATCACATATTAAAAACTATACCTGTACAGATATCACTCTTCTTTACATTATTGATGTCACAAATTAAATCTTTAAACAGTGTGTACCTATTAACATAGATTTGTAATGATTTATTTTTATGCATTTCTCTTTTACATTCTGTAGCAAATACAAAGTGGAGTTACAACCATAGTGAAAATAACACCAGGTTTTATATTTGCATATCTTTATCTTTATTGGAGATATTTTTAATCTTCATGTATATAGTCTTTTGAGTTATTTCCTAGTGACCTTTCATTTCAACTTGAAGAATTTCTTTTAGCATTTCTTTTAGGGCGGGTCTAATGATAAGGAACTCCTTCAGCTTTTGTTCATCTGGAATTACCTTAATTTCTCCCTCATTTTTGAAGAATAGTTGCTGAATATAGCATTCTCAGTTGACATTTTTTCTCAGCACTTTATATATTTCAACCCACCTTCTGGCTTCCAAGGTTTCTGCTGGGAAATTTGTTTATATTCTCATTGAGGATCCCTTATATGTGATGGGTTGCTTTTCTCATGTTTTGAAGATTCTTTCTTTTCAAAAATTTGATAATGTGTCTTGGTGTTAGTCTCTTTGGTTTATTCTACTAGGAGTTAGTTGAGCTTTTTAGAATTGTAGTTGTCTTTTCTCAAATTTGGGAACTTTTGGCTGTTATTTCTTTAGATAATCTCTGCCACTTTCTCCTTTTTTTCCTTCTGAGACTCATTTAGTGTGTATTTTGGTCCACTTGATAGTTCCATAAGTCCCTTAGGCTCAGTTCACTTTTCTTCATTCTTTTTTCTTTCTGCTCCTTAGACTTGATAATTTCAGATGTCCAGTTTTCAGGTTCACTAATTGTTTCTTCTCCTTGCTCAAACATGGCTATTGAACCCTCTAGTGAAATTTTCAATTAAGTTATTTTTCTGTTCCAGAATTTCTGTTTGGTTCATTTTAAAATTTTTATCTCGAACCATTCTCATTTTGTTCATACATTGGTTTCTTATTTCCTTTAGTTCTTTGTGTGTTTGCCTTTAGGTCTTTGAACATATTGAAGGCAGTTATCTTAAAGTCTTTGTCTAATAAATACATCTTACACTTGTGATTCTTCAGGGCATTTCTGGAGATTGATTTTGGTCTTTGGAATGGTCCACATTTCCCTGTTTATTTTATTGATGCCTTTTAATTTTTTTGGTGAATACTGGGGACTTGAAAAAACAGTCACCTTCCCTAGTCTTTGCAGACTGGTGAGGAGGACTTTCAGTGATAATCTGGGCTTGCCCTGAGCCTTTGTGTCAGCCCAAGGTGAAAGATTATTACAGTATGTCATGTGTTTTCTGAGCCTGTGTGTGGATTTTAAGTATCTCATACATGGCTGCTTTTGAATATCTTAATTTCCCAAAGATTCTCACCTCAGTTTCTCTTTGCTATCTCAGATTGTATGTTGTATAGCTCTGCCCCTAATCTCTTTCCGCATGTGTGTCTGTAGCTCCATGCAGCTTTCACGAGCAGTGCTGGCTAATCCCCATGGCCCCTGATCTGGTTTATGTGAGACAGATACCAGTTCCTCAGGCAGCCCCCAGACTGGTTAAAATATTACAAATAAGGTCGGGTCTGTTGTCTGTGGTTCAAGGGATGGAATCCAGATCTGGGCTGCCACCTTCTCCAAACCAAAGCTGCTCCACACTGGGGAGAGTGGGGGGAAAAGTGAGTAAAATGCTGTGAAATTTCCTGCCATTTTGACTGGCTTTTTCTTACTGTTTGCTTGATTGCTGTATATGTTTGACAGTTTTCCAGAGCTCTTAAAAGGTATTTTAGTTAGTGTCTGGTTTTTTGATGTTTTTGTTAGGGGAAACAAGGGCTTGAAGCTTTTTAGTCTGTAATTTTGCTCCTTATTGTTGTTGTAAAGGAAGATTTTATTTTTCTTGGAACATAGGGAATTTCTGAGCATGTTTGTAGAAAGTGTAGTGGATGATTTAATGATTCAAGAGAAAGAAGAAATGAGACAAGATTCTGGAAGTGATGAGATTAAAAGCATAGGTAGAAAATGTAGCTTTGGGAATTATCAATGAAAAAGAGAATGAGACCAGGATAGGTTAAGAATATTTGGGTTAGAGAAGTTAAAGATTCAAATTTTCACAGTCATAATGTTAAATTTGTTGAATTGAGAAGCAGGAGAAGTAACAGGCTTGAAAAATGTGTGGTGTTTGTATTGTGGAAAATGTGATTTGGCCATGAACAAAGTTTTATGATCTCCTGAGGCAATATGTGTGCTCTTGGGTATCTTCAGTGAGGCATATCTTATTATTTTGTTACATTTTGTTGCAAAGTGTAAATTTATGATTTTGGTTTTATTTGTGTAATAAACATACATAACTTTGAAACATCATATACCTTCTTAAAACATAAAACAAGATAGTAGCAGAGTCCTACTCAATCCCTCTCGGCTCTCAGTTCCCATTCCCTAGAGGTAATTGCTTTCATGCTTTTGGCTAATCTTTTGCTCTCCTCTTTTAATCCATATTTCTCAAGCAATTTGCATATTCTGTTTTCTTTATGTTTTTCACTTTTATGTAATCTCTGTTAGCTACCTACCTATAATTAAAGGGGAGCATTTAGATCATTGTTCTCTCTGTTCCTACTCCCTTAATCTTTTTAGTACTGTTCTATTGCAATGTTTGTTAAATTAGTGTTCATGCCTAGATAGAATTCCATTTCCATTCTTGTGTAGTCTTTCATTGGAAAGTCTTTTTTTGTTTGTTTGGACCTCTGTACTGGAGTTCTTTATAGTCTTGCTTCAGTGTGGACTGGCTCCCACCTTGAAAAAAGAACAGTGGTCTTCCTGGTCCTTTTTTATCATAATACCATGTCTTTGCTTCATACCTGTTTCCTGGTTCCCATGGCATCTCCTTTCAGGTTTTACTCATTTTGTTGGAGTATAGCCTTTAGTACTTTTCTGGGAACATATGTGGGAGATACATTTAAAAAATTTTTGCCTGTCTGGAAATATTCTTTATCATTCTGCTTTTTTGCAGCTAGACTGTTGAGAATTCTAGGATTGAAACATGTTTTCCCTCAAAATGTGAAGATTGTTGCTAATTAAAAAATCTGAGGCCATTCTCTTTCCTTTCTAGGTAACTTGATTTTTCTCTTTAGAAGCTTTAGGTTATTATCTTTATTCCCCCTGATCTGAAATGCCACAGTGATACACCTTGTGGATGTTTATACATTTATTTGCTAGGTATTTTTGTGTCCTTTCAGTGTAGAGATTCTTGTCCTACAGTTCTGGGAAAGTTTTAATTCTTCTTTGAAAATTTTCTTCTGTTCTCTGTATTTTTATCTTTTTTTTGTATGTTATAATTTTTGAAATCATGGATTGATTTTGTTTTACTTTTTAAATTTCTGTACATTTTAATTCCTAGGAGCACTGTTTTTATTTTTTGGTTATGTTGGTCTTTGAATATTTCTGTGATATACTGTTCTTGTTTCATGAATACAGTATCTTTTTTTAGGACTTTAGTTTTTCCTTTTAAAGTTTTTTTCATGCATTGCTTCTGTTTTCTCCATGATCCTTTTTTCCCCCCTTTTTTCCCTCGCTCCTTCCCTCCTCTTTCTTTCTCTTCCTCCCTTCCCTTCCTCTTTTCCTTTTTTTTTTTCCTTCTTTCTGGCATTAATAGTGAAGACTGTCTACAAATATTTGGTGATCCTTGGCTACCCATTCGTACTTAAGAGTTAAGCACTGTTAAGAAACACTGTGTGCTTGGGCACAGGTGTTGTTGACTAGTAGTAGGCTTTTCTTTGGATAGTTAAGTGGCAAACTGATTTTGTTTCATTAAGGAATCTACAAAAATCAGTTTTTGGTAAATCAGCATTCTACAAAAGAATTTTCTAAACTTTATAGTGTTTACAGTACCAGATTGGCTGTCTCAGACTTCAGTATGTGTACTATTTTCACTAAGACATTTTCTGTTCTCTTTGTTCTTCACCCCTTCTCACAATCCATTCTAGGCTGTGAATCTTTAGTCAAGAAAGGAGAAACTACCTGGCTGTGTTTTGTGAGGATGGGTTATTCTTTTCAAATTTTCATCCAGGTCTTTGTTTATAGTTCACCCCTTCATTCAGAAAGTTTCCAAGAGCACAGTCTTTTCCAGGTCCTATAGCCCAAATTAATTTGCTTCAGCTTTCCCCTACTGCAGTTAGGTTTCAACTTTTTCTGTTGTGTAAAGTCAGTTACTCCTTAGCCAGTTTCCAAAACTTGGTTGACATCCCTTGTCTGCTATATTCCTTTTCTCCTTTCCTGTTATCTTTGTCTCTATGCCTTAAAAAAAATTCTTAGTTGGCATTTTAATGAGGAATGGGGAAAAAGTAAATATTAAATATGATCTCTGTGTTAAAGCAGAAGTACAAACCTTTGAACTTTAAGGAGAGATCCTGTATTGAGGTTTATGAACATTTCCACCAGAGGGCATGTCCTATTGAAACTGTTGAAAGAATACTGAAAAATTCCAGCACACGAATAGAGAGAGATTGAGAATGGAGTGGTTACAAAGGATTCAGAAGAGACTTGTCTTTACAGTCCTGATCTTATTCAGTACATATAAATATATGGCCAAGTAAAAAGACTACTTTTGTGAATGATGTTTGTAACTTTGATAAAGGCTTTGCAAATAATTTTTATTACATCTGTAACTCTACTTTCAGCTATGTATAACTCCACAAGTTGTTAACTAAATATTTCTAAATATTTGGTCCTACTTAGTGAATAATATATCATTTATCTTTAAATGAAAATGGTTCTGCTTAAGTTTTTAAGAGCTTTTAGATTTAATTTTCTAGTTTAAGCATGGTCTTTAGAATTTGCACTATTAATTTGCTTTCATTCACCCTTTTCATAGCTAGTACAAAGGATTTCAGCCAGTTCTGGACAAATAATCTTACCATTTTGCATTAGTGAGGATTTAAAAATAAGGCATTCTTCTTGCGGCAGAAACAACATGCAGCCTGGTTTTGTCAGCTAAACAAATAATAACTCTAACGTTCCGTACTTCT